>CM067580.1:1520848-1580427 GCA_034336665.1 Luscinia megarhynchos
ATTTTTCTTTTCTTGCCTGAGCGAAGCATAAAGAGGAAAAAATAATTTCTTTAGCAGAAATCAAGAACCTGGGAAAAGTCTGAACGTTTTCATTTGGTTCCCTTATTAAAAATGAGACTAATTTCTTTGTTTGAAGGGCTGGCAGGGCTCCACTCCCAATCCACAGCTCCCCTGACCTGCTGGGAGATGATTTGGGATTAGGTGCTGACCACCCCAGCCGCCTCCAGGGCCACTCTCCAGAGTCAGAAAGGAGCAGGGATGGGGAGATGGAGAAGGGAAAAACTTTCTATTGCTCATTTTTCCGCTGGTATTTTCTCTGCCTGGTGCCCTGATGAGCATGAGGAGCTGCTGGCCCATCTGTTTCACAGCACCATTAAAGGCTCCTTGTGACTGCATGTGGCCCTCAGAAATGTAACAAAAATAAGACCCTTTGGTCTGAAAATGTCAAAGTGCTCTTGATCCCGGTCAGCCTCAGCTGGGCCCACATCCCTCGAAAAGCTGGCAGGAGGAGTGGGTTCCCACCACTCCCTCATCCCCTCGCATTTTTGGGAAAAAGAAGGAAGTCTCAGAGCTTGCAGTGACCTCTGAGTGCTGCTCCTCTGGAAATTCTGCTCCATCTTTGCTGCTGCCCAGGGCTGGCTGGGGCTCAGGAGGAAGAGGCTAAAGCCTGTTAGGCAGGGGCTGGGAGGAGGGAAGGCTCTGCACAGGGGTTTGGGGCAGAGCTGGGCAGGGCTGGGCCAGCAGGGATGCACCACGACCCCCAGATTGCTCCAAGATGGGCTGGCTGCCCTCAGCCCTGGAGGCTCAGCTTCGTCAGGGAGGCACTGGGAAAATTCAGGGTTAATTCGCACCACTGCATCCTCCCCTGGAGAGAGCTTTGGGTGGGAATTCCAAACTTTGGGAAGCAGTTGCTAAAAGATGCTCGGGATGTCTGAGGATCGGGTGCAGAGCCCTTTGGATTTATCAAACCCAGGGATAGTAGAGACGACGTGTGGGGAGAGGGGAAGAAAAGGATTTCCACTTTCTAGGAGAAAAGCTCACTATCTTTCCTAAAACCCCGGAAGTGTTTGCCCGGTTTGGGGAGTTTGGGCTGGTACAAGGCTGTGCCCAGGGTGTGGGGCTGGTTCCTGTGTGGGGTCTGGGCAGCTGGGGGAACGCCAGATGGGGGATCCCATAAAGTATCCTGGTCCTGAGCACATCGATCCTGGATCACTGGATCCTGGCTGATCCTGATCCTGGGTCCTGGATCCTGATCCTGATCCTGGATCCCATCCTGATCCTCATCCTGATCCCATCCTGGATCCTGGTCCTGATAACATCCTGATCCTGATCCTGATCCTGATCCTGATCCTGATTCTGATCCCATCCTGATCCTGGTCCTCATCCTGGATCCCATCTTCATCCTGATCCTCATCCTCGATCCTCATCCTCATCCTCGATCCCCTTATCCCCGATCCTATCCTGATCCTGGTCCTGGTCCTGATCCTGATCCTGATCCTGATCCTAATCCATCGTGATCCCAATCCCATCCTGATCCTGGATCCTGATCCTGATCCTGGTCCTGATCCTGGTCCTGATCCTGATCCTGATCCTGATCCTGATCCTGGTCCTGGTCCTGATCCTGATCCTGGTCCTGGATCCCTGATCCTGATCCTGATCCTGATCCCTGATCCTGATCCTGATCCTGGTCCCTGGTCCTGATCCTGGTCCTGGTCCTGATCCTGATCCTGATCCTGATCCTGGTCCTGATCCTGATCCTGATCCTGGTCCTGATCCTGATCCTGATCCTGGTCCTGGTCCTGATCCTGGTCCTGATCCTGGACCTGATCCTGGTCCTGATCTTGATCCTGATCCTGGTCCTGATCCTGATCCTGGTCCTGATCCTGATCCTGATCCTGATCCTGATCCTGATCCTGGTCCTGATCCTGATCCTGATCCTGATCCTGACCCTGATCCTGATCCTGATCCTGATCCTGATCCTGATCCTGATCTTGATCCTGATCCTGATCCTGATCCTGATCCCGATCCCGGTCCCGATCCCATCCCGATCCCGGTCCCGATAACATCCCCTATCCTGATCCTGGATCCCATTCTTGATCCCATCCCCGATCCCTTTCCTGTCCCCTGCCCCGGTGTGGGGTTCCCTGCTCCCTGTTCCGGGTCTCGGGGGCTCAGGGCTGGCTCTGCTGGGCTGGGCTGTCCCCACGGGCGTGTCCCCAGCCTGTCCTGCCCTTCTCTCCCTATCCCTGCCTCCGCCCTTCCCACGTTGGAGGTGTCTCGGGCAGCGCAGCCCCTCCCCTCGGGATGCTGCCTCCTTTTGATTGCAAACAGACCTTTGGGGCTGCGCTGCCTCCTCCTGCTCCTGCTCCTGCGGGCCACTCGACCTCGGCAATGCAGCTCTGCCCGAGCCCTGGCCACCCATCGTGTCACCCCTTCCTCCTCCCTCCTCCTCCTCGCCCCCATTCCTGCCGCCCGGCGGCTCTCTCCCTCCCCAAGTGGGCTGCTCAGAGTCCCCTGGTGCTACTGGTGACACAGAAATAAGTGGAAAACCACTCGGTTTCCTGGAGATGTGCTCAGGGTAGGGCATTATTATTTTTTTTGGCTAACCAGGCCTCCCCAGCAGCTGTTGAGCAATCCCTGGTCCTCCCAAAACAAACAGGGAGCAGCTCTGGTGGCCAAATGTTGCAGGCTGCTTGGAACGAGTGTGAGCACAGCGCCCGTGGGCTGGGTGAGCTCACCAGCTGCTCTGCACATCCTCCCTCCTCCTCCCGGGGCCACGGGAGCTGAGCAGGGACAGGCACCCCAGGCTGGACCCCCAAAGGATGATGTCTGAGCATCAAGATGTTGGATTTGCCGCGATGTTCTTTAATATTAAAGATTTCGGGGGTTTATCCCATGAGTGCGGGTTGATTTTTCCAACTCCCGAAATGGTTTCTCCTCCATCCTTTCATTTTCCCTTTTTATTTTTTCTCATTCCTTTTTAAAATTTTCTTCATCTTCCCGGCTCCAGGGTTTTGTGTGACACCCTCACCTGCCTGCCCACAGCGCCTTCAGCTTCCCCCCAGGTGGGAAAAACCACCCCCAAAATTGTGATTTAGCTACTTAAACCACCTCACCCTGCCGCCGCTTCCTTTGCTGGCTGGGATCCCGGGGGGACACCTGGCACCCGGGCTGGGCTGGAAATCCTCTCCTGGGACAGCTGGAAATGCCCCCAGCCCCTTCTCTGGGCTATTCCCAGGGCTGTTGTCATTCCCTGGCATTTTTTCAGCTCCGAGGGACGGAGCTGGGGCTCCTGCCACGTTTCAGGGGCTGAGTGAGATTTTGTCCTTGGTCTGCAGACCTGTGGGACACAGAAAATCGGGGAAAGTTGCTAAAAGCACTTTTTGTTGCTCAGGGAGCGTTTTCCAGAGGTGAAAACTGCAGTGTTTGCAAACAGCTTGTGCTTTTCAGGGACAATAACACCAAAAACCGAGGAGAGGAATAAATTCCAAACCCCACAGGAGAAGCTGGAGCCTGGCCAGGACGTGGGGCTGGGGCTCTTTAACCCTTTCAGAGCTGCTTTTTCCCTGGCGTGGATGCTGCAGGTGCAAAGCTTTTAAGGGGAATATCACACCAGCAGTTTATTCATTAAGCTGCTATTAATCCTAATTTTCAGTGGGTTTTTCCTTTGTTTTAAAGCTGCTCTGGCTGTTCCTTGGGTTTGTAAAAGTCCAGGTGTGGGATCGTGGCTGGAGCTGCTGCAGGTGCAGCTTGAAGGAGAATATCAAGCAATTTATTCAAGATTATTCTATTAATCCAAATATTTAATTTTTTTTCTTCTTTTTAAACCCATATTGGTTGTTTTCTTAAATTCCTAAAAAATCCAGATTAGAGCTGTGGTCACCATGAAGAGAAACCCCTGAACCCCAGAATTTTTAGGGCTGGAACAAGTTTGTTTTTTGAAGCTGAACATGAGTGTTGCATAAAGCTCTTAAAATTAGTGTTGCCTTTCAAGCCCAAGGGCCGGAATAAGGTTTACAAGCCATAAAAGCCTCTTATCAAAGTTGATTTCCTCCAACGCACCTTTCATCTTTTATAGTATTTGCTTTGCAAATCCTTGAACTTAAAAGGATTAAACAGGTTAAAAGAAAAAAAAGGGAGGGGGGAGAGAGAAAACAAACAGGAGGGAAGATGGATTGAGTCTGGATTAGGGAGGCCCGGATGAAATATGAATTAGGAGAAAGTCTAAACAAAGAGTTGTCATTTTTCTGAGCTGCTGAACATTAACGTGCTGCAGGCCCAGCTTTAGGGAATATTTAATTTCTCCGGGTTATTTTTTCACTTTGCAGGGGGAGGGAGCAGCAGAGCAGGGGCAGATTGGGAATTTGTGGTGTTCCTTTGTGTCCTCCACCCCAAAATCCACAAAATCCCATCCCAGGCAGGAAATCTTTGGGGAGGAGAGCAAAGATTTGCCCAGAAAAAAAACCCAAAAAAACCCCTGAGCCCCAAATTCCATCCCTGTGATCCCACAGCTGCACTGGGATCCTGAACCCCAAATTCCTGTGATCCCAGAGCTGCACTGGGATCCTGAACCCCAAATTCCTGTGATCCCACTGAAGCTTTGGGATCCTGAACCCCAAATTCCTGTGATCCCATTGCTGCTCTGGGATCCTGAACCCCAAATTGCATCCCTGTGATCCCATTGCTGCTCTGGGATCCTGAACCCCAAATTCCTGTGATCCCATTGCTGCTTTGGGATCCTGAACCCCAAATTCCTGTGATCCCACTGCTGCACTGGGATCCTGAACCCCAAATTCCTGTGATCCCACTGCTGCACTGGGATCCTGAACCCTAAAATTCCATCCCTGTGATCCCATTGCTGCTCTGGGGATCCTGAACCCCAAATTCCTGTGATCCCATTGCTGCACTGGGATCCTGAACCCCAAATTCCTGTGATCCCAGAGCTGCACTGGGATCCTGAACCCCAAATTCCTGTGATCCCATTGCTGCACTGGGATCCTGAACCCCAAATTCCTGTGATCCCACTGCTGCACTGGGATCCTGAACCCAAATTCCTGTGATCCCATTGCTGCATCTGGGATCCTGAACCCCAAATTCCTGTGATCCCATTGCTGCTTTGGGATCCTGAACCCCAAATTCCTGTGATCCCACTGAAGCTTTGGGATCCTGAACCCCAAATTCCTGTGATCCCATTGCTGCACTGGGATCCTGAACCCAAATTCCTGTGATCCCATTGCTGCACTGGGATCCTGAACCCCAAATTCCTGTGATCCCATTGCTGCACTGGGATCCTGAACCCCAAATTCCTGTGATCCCATTGCTGCTCTGGGATCCTGAACCCCAAATTCCTGTGATCCCACTGAAGCTTTGGGATCCTGAACCCCAAATTCCTGTGATCCCACTGCTGCACTGGGATCCTGAACCCCAAATTCCTGTGATTCCACTGAAGCTTTGGGATCCTGAACCCCAAATTCCTGTGATTCCACTGCTGCACTGGGATCCTGAACCCCAAATTCCATCCCTGTCATCCCCAAATTTATTTTATTGAGTTAAAATATTCCATGGAAGGAATCCTCCCCTGGGAGGGTGGGCACAGGTTATTCCATGGATTCCCCATCCTGGGAGTGTCCCGGGATAGTGGGATGGGACGGGATGGGATTTTGGGATGGGAATTTGGGATGGAATGGGATGGGATTTTGGGATGGGATGGGATTTTGGGATTTTGGGATGGGATTTTGGGATTTTGGGATTTTGGGATTTTGGGATGGGATGGGATTTTGGGATTTTGGGATTTTGGGATTGTGGGATTTTTGGGATGGGATTTTGGGATGGGATGGGATTTTGGGATTGGGATTTTGGGATGGGATTTTGGGATTTTGGGATTTTGGGATTTTGGGATGGGATTTTGGGATTTTGGGATTTTGGGATTGTGGGATTGTGAGATTTTGGGATGGGATGGGATGGGATTTTGGGATGGGATGGGATTTTTGGGATGGGGATGGGGATGGGATTTTGGGGATTGTGGGATTGTGGGATTGTGGGATTTTGGGATGGGATGGGATTTTGGGATGGGATGAGCTTTAAAGTCCTTCCGAACCCACAGATCCCATTACACAAAAAGATGGAGCCCGTGGCCGGAGGGGACGCGGGGCAGCCGCCGCTGCCAGCGGAGCCCAGCACCCATTAATTAATTAATTAAAATCTCCGAGCCGTGCGGAGCGCGGTTTGCCTTGGCTAAAACCAGTGTGAGAAACTCGCTCGCGGCGTTCCTGCGTCGTCCGGGCTCAAGTGTTGTCATCCGAGGCTGCTTTGCATGACAATGCCCGCGGCCCTAATTATGCACAAGGATGCTAATGGGCCCGGAGCGCGCTGCATCTCCATGGGAAAAGTCTCTGTTTGGCCGGGGAGGGGGGAGAAGGAGAAAGAAAATCCACCCAAACAAAATAAACCATGACAGTTCGGGCAGGGAGGAGGGGCGGGGGGCAGCGGAGGGGCTCGGCAAGGCCGGGATGGAGCTGGCGAGGCTCAGGTTTGGCTTTTTTTGGGAGTTCTTGCTCTGCTCTGTGAGCGAAATCAGCTCTCCAGGGCTGATACCTGCAATAGAACGGTGCGAAATGGGGTCTGTGATCTGGAATTGTTTGTGCAGCAGGGGATGAGACCGGGGGAAACTGAGGCACGGAGGAGCTCAGCTCTGCCCGGTGCCAGGCTGGCACGGGAAGGGATCCAGCCTCGCTTTTTCCACAATCCCAGCGCCTCCATCACTCCCCTGTCTTCCTCTATTACCCCGGCATCGCTCCAAGGGGCAGAACCTGTTTTATCACCCAAAAAACAGCTGAAAATGAAGAGTTTTGCCCATTGCATCCAGGCTCTTTCCAAGGGCTTTGAGATTCTTTGTCCGGATTCCCCGTCAGTTTTCCCTTTCCGTGTTTGCCATTTTATGAAGATTGGGATAAATGAGAGGGAGACAGCATCCTGCCCTCTGTCCTCCCATGTCTCCTGGGAACGATTTTTTTTCTCTTTCTCTCCTATTTTGAAATGTTGGGGTGGCTCTGGAGCTGGGAATGTTTGGATTTAACTGCCTGAGCTCAGATTTCCAGATCCACAAAGCCACGGAGATGTCCAAATCCATCCCAGCAGCAGAGAGTGAACCCGAACCCCACATTTCACCGGGCTCTGTCACAGGCTGGGCCACGAGCTCTTGGCTTTGGCACCTCCAGGGAAGCAGAAAAAATTCCAGGAGCTCTCCGAGGAGCCAGGACCGGCACCTGATGCACCTGGCACCTGCCAGGGCCGGGGCAGGGCGCTCCCTGAAATGCTCTTAATGAAAGTGAAGAGCCTTGGAGGGCTCAGACCTTTCCCTCTGGGCGGTGCTGGTGTCACCTGGCTTTGGTGACACTGGAATGACCCTTTCCGCCTGGATGGGCTTTAATGCTCATCAATTCGGGGTTGTTCCCCTCTGAGGACAGTCCCCACCCGGCCACCAGCAGGGAAAACACAGCTGGAAACAGCTGGGGCTGCTTTCCCCGATGTTTTTTTTCCACGGGCAGAGTCGGGGGAGTGGCAGGGATGGGCAGGGAAGGATTCCTTGGGAATTTTTTTAGGAGCAGCTGGAGGGGCTCAACATGCAGACAAGGAAGCTCAGCGGGGACCTTGTGGCTTTCCACAATTCCCTGACAGGAGGGATCAGCCGGGGGAGGTCAGGATCTGCTCCCAGGGAACGTCAGGACAAAAGGAAACGATCTCGAGTTCCCCCAGATAAGGTCCGGGCTGGACATCGGGAGGAATTTCTGCGTGGAAAGGGTGGGAAGACCTTGGAACTGCCCAGGGAGGTGGCTCCAAATCACTGAAGTTTGCAGGAAGATGAGGGTGAAAATTTGAGCCTGTTTTCTCCAAATCATTGAAGTTTGCAAGAAGATGAGGATGAAAATCAGAGTTTGATTTGCTACAAATTATTGGAGTTTGCGGTGGAAGAGGAGGATGAGAATCTGAGCCTGGTTTGCTCCAAATCAGTGAAATTTGGGGAAAGGAGGATGAAAATCGGAGTCTGATTTGCTCCAAATCATTGAAGTTTGGAGGAAGATGAGGATGAAAATCTGAGCGTGTTCTGCTCCAAATGATTGGAGCTTTGGGTTGGAAGATGAGGATGAAAATCTGAGCCTGGTTTGCTCCAAATCATTGGAGGAAGATGAGTATGATAATCTGAGCGTGTTCTGCTCCAAATTATTGAAGTTTTGTGTTGGAAGATGAGGATGAAAATTTGAACTTGATTTGCTCTAAATCATTGAAGTTTGAAGTAAGATGAGGATGAAAATCTGAGCCTGGTTTGCCAAATTATTGAGTTTGTGAAAGGAGGACGAAAATCTGAGCTCGTTTGCCCAAATCATTGGTTTGGGGGAAAGGAGAGGATGAAAATCTGAGCCTGATTTGCTCCAAATCGCTGAAGTTTCGAGAATGAGGATGAAAATTTGAGCGTGTTCTGCTCCAAAGTATTGAAGTTTTGGTTTGGAAGATGAGGATGAGAATCTGAGCCTGGTTTGCTCCAAATCATTGAAGTTTCGAGGAAGATGAGGATGAAAATCTGAGCTTGATTTGCTACAAATTATTGGAGTTTGTGGTGGGAAAGGAGGATGAGAATCTGAGCCTCGTTTGCTCCAAATCATTGAAGTTGGAGGAATATGAGGATGAAAATCTTATCCTGTTCTGCTCCAAATTACTGAAGTTTTGGGTTGGAAGACGAAGACGAAAATCTGAGCCTGTTTTGCTCCAAATCACTGGAAGTTTCGGAGGAAGATGAGGATGAAAATCTGAGCCTGGTTTGCTCCAAAACATTGAAGTTTGGAGGAAGATGAGGACGAAAATCTGAATCTGTTTTGCTCCAAGTCCTTGGAATTTAGGGGTGGGAAAGGAGGACACAAACACGCAGCGGGCACAAACAGCGATCGGCGAATGAAAATCTCGGGGTTTTCCCTGGAGAACAGGGGGACAGGCAGGGTGGGGAGCCCGGGCCAGCCCGAGCCCCAAAGCTGCGGGCCCCACAGTGCGGAGCGCTGCCTCATTGTTTGATCTGGCTGTGAGACAGATTAGCAGCCCCAGGTGGAAAGTCAGAATCTGCATTTAAATGGGCCGCTTATAAAAGGTGGGGAGCGCAGGAGCCCGCAGCATTATGCGGTGTCTTTAGCACGCCCTAATCTCTCTTTATTTTCTCCGCAGCCTGACCTGGGGGCACAGTTTCTAATTACCAGGTCACCCTGCTAATATTGTCATTTCCAGCCAGTGGGTGTGAAACCATGGCAACGCCACATTTGCTTCCAAGTTTCTCCAGGAATAAAATTTGCCTTTTAATCACAGAAAATGACGGGGCGGCTCCCCCCACACCCCCACCCTGCCCGAGCTGCTCCTCGCTGGTGGAATTCGTTATCGGCGCTTTTCAGAGGTGTTTCAAGAGGGAACTTTGGGAAATTTCACCTGGGAGCTGTGGCAAAGATGAGGGACGGACCTGAGAGGTTGCAGCTTCCCTGAATGGAATAATGGCATTTTTTTGGGTGGGGAAGGGATCTTAAATCCCATCCATTCCCACCCCTGCCATGGCAGGGACACCTCCCCTATCCCGGGTTGCTCCTGGGACAGTTCCAGGCATGGGGCAGCCCGGGCTTCTCTGGGAATTCCATCCCAGAGCCTCCCCTCCCTCGCGGTAAAAGTCCATGTTTTCATTTTAGGATGATTTTTATATTTAAAAGTGGTCAGTGAGCTGCTAAAAGGGGGTGCAGAGGGTGTCAGACATCCCGAGCTGCAGGGGTGTCCTGGTCACCCTGGCTCAGCTGGGGATGGTGGCTCCAACTGATGAAAAAACAAAAATACTTGGAGAATCAGGAAGCAGCGGGGTTGGTGAGGTGGGTGCATAATGTGCTCTGTTTGTCATTCCTTGGGCATCTCCGGCAGTTTGGGGCTTCAAAATCCACATTTTCCTCTCCCTCAGCTGTGTGCTTTGTCTCCTTAATTAAAAAAAAACCCCAAAATCTTGTTTGGGGTGAGCCCGAGAAGCTCCCAAACTTACGGAGCTGATTTCCAGCTTCCAAGGGCTGGGCTGGCCGTCCCGTGGGATCCCCGGGGGAAACCCGCCCTGATTTTGGGAAAAATTCAGGTCAGCTCCGAGCTGAGACGCCCCGGGCTCTGCTCGGTGCCTTCCCCGCGTTTCCAGGGCAGTTCTCACTCTCAGAAAGCGAAACTCTCCCTCGGAGCGGCTCAGACGTGAACTGGAATCCCATTTTAAGGTGATTTTCCAGCTGACAGGAGTAGGTTAATTGTAAACTGTCTACTGAAGCTTTAAAACTCCTGTCCAGCCTTATTATTAGCAGTTGGAAATTTATGGAGCGAGACTCTGCGTGGTGATAGCTGGGTGTGTAATTAATCCCCACGCTGGCAGCAGGAAAATCAGATGTAAAACTGCTTTTTTTTTTTTTCTTCTGACACATCTGGGAGGGGACAGAAACTCTGTCCTACCTGTGCTGGGCCCGGGCTGTCACCTCGGGAGTTCAGGGTTAAATCCTTCCAGCTGGGAGAAACTCTGGGGGGAGTCAGACACTGAAATTGGGATTTTGGGTGGGGGATCTGGACACTGCAGGGTCCAAATCTTCACGGGATTTTTCCCTAAAATTGGGATTTTGGGTGTTGGATCTGGACACTGCATGATGCAGATCCCCATGAAGTTTTCCCCTTAAAATTGAGATTTTGGGTGGGGGATCTGGACACTGCAAAGTCCAAATCTTCATGGGATTTTTTCCCTAAAATTGATATTTTGGGTGGGGGATCTGGACACTGCAGAGTCCAAATCTTCATGGGATTTTTTCCCCCTAAAATTGGGATTTTGGGTGGTGGATCTGGACACTGCAGGATGCAGATCCCCAAGGTGTTTTCCCCTAAAACTGGGATATCAGATAGTGGATCCTGGGAATTTTGGGACCTGTGGGATGGCTTGGAGCTTGGTGTGGGGACAGCCATGGGGATGGCCCATCCCTGCTCCAGAGGGGCTCATTCTGCACTGCAGGGGGTTTTGGTGTCCTGATCTGGGGGTGGCAGAGGGGACAGCACGTCCCTGAGTCCTGCAGCCCCAGGTGGAGCATCCTGAGCATGAATTATCCCAATCCCCTCTGCAGGACAGGGGCAGGAGGTTGTGCTAGAGGTGCTTCAGGATTTATTTTTGTCCATCTTCTCTCATTCCTTGGAGCTGTTGGTGCCCTGTGTCTCTAAGTTCTCCCCTCTCTCCACTTTTTCCATCTTTGCAGCATGGAACCCAAATATTTTAACCCAATTTTGAGGAGAAACGGGGTTTGGGTTTGTCCCCCTTTCCTAAACCCCTCTCCTGGGTGGCTGAGTGTGATCCTGAGGGAAACAAACCCCAACTGTGGGAAACTTTCACTTTTCTTAGAAATCCCCATCTGCCTGTGGGAGCTGAGGGGGGCAGAGGGAGAGCCCAGCACCTCCCAGGCTCCCCAACATCCCAACATCCAATATCCCAACATTCCAACATCCCAACATTGCAATATCCCAACATCCCAACATTGCAATATCCCAACATTCCAATTTCCCTACATCTCAACATCCCAACATTCCAATATCCATACATCCCAACAGCTCAACATCCCATCATCCCAAATCCCAACATTCCAACATCCATACATCTCAACATCCCAGCATCCCAACATCCCAACATCCCAGTGTCACAAAATCCCAACATCTCAACATCCCAAAACCCAACATCCCATCATCCCACATCCCAACATCCCAGCAACCCTACATCCCAGTGTCCCAAAATCCCAACATCCCAACAATCCCATATCATATCCCATCATCCCACATCATCCCAACATCCCACCTCCCAACATCCCAGTGTCCCCAAATCCCACCATCCCAGCATCCCAGCATTCCAACATCCCCACATCCCATCATCCCAGTGCCCCAAAATCCCATCTCAACACCCCAGAACCCAACATCCCCACATCCCAACATCCCAAAACCCGACATCCCCACATCCCATCATCCCAGTGTCACAAAATCCCAACATCTCAACATCCCAAAACCCAACATCCCAACATCCGTACATCTCAACATCCCGGCATCCCAACATCCCAGTGTCCCAAAATCCCCACATCCCAATATCCCAGCATCCCTACATCCCAACATTCCAAAATCCTGGGACCCCAACATCCCAGCATCCCAGTGTCACAAAAGCGCAACATCTCAACACCCCAAAACCCAACATTCCAACATCCCAGCATCCCAGTATCCCATCATCCCACATCCCAAAACCCAACATCCCAAAACCCGACATCCCATCATCCCAACATCTCAAAACCTGACGTCCCATCATCCCAACATCCCAAAATCTGACATGCCATCATCCCAAAATCCCAACATCCTATCATCCCAACATCCCATCATCCCTGCATCCCAATACCCAACATCCCAACATCAATCTCAACATCCCAAAACCCTAAATCCCACTGTCATCCCTGCATCCCAAACCCAACATCCCAACACCCCAACATCCCAAAACCCCAAATCCCATCATCCCTGCATCCCAAAACCCGACATCCCAAAACCCGACATCCCCACATCCCAACACCCCAAAACCCCAACACCCAAAATCCCCTCACCATCCCCGCACCCCGCGCTCGGCCCCGCGCTCTCCCCTCCCCGGGCGCGGCCGCCCCCAGCTCTGCGCAGCGGCGACCCGCAGCTCCCAGAGGGAGGAGCCGCGTGTCCCGGGAGCGGGGCTGCGCCTGGAAACTTTCTCCCTCTTTTATTTTTTTTTTACCCCCAAATGAAAAACCCCCAGCTCCTCCCGGCACTGCGCAAGGGCTCAGCCCCGCTCTGCCCACCCCCACCCCCACTTCTGCCGAATTTGGGGGGCTCTGCCGGTGCCCCCCGCCCCGCAGCCGCCTCCCCGCACCCTCCCTTATCAGCCGCGCTCAAACCTGCCCTGCAGCATTGTCAGAGTTCCCTTCGCCCGTGGTTTCCCTCCCCGCCCCTCCTGCGCTGCCTTCCAGCACAGGCTGCCCGAACTTCCAGCGCTCTCCCCTCCCTGGAACCCAAAATCTGCCGAGCCCACCCCAAAAGCAGAGCCCGAACAGCAGGGCCAGGCACTTTGCTCTTCTGGGGTTTTTTGAGAGGAAGAAATCCCCGGGATGCTTCTGCTGGGGAAGGGGAGAGAGGGGAGCTGAGCAGGGCTGGGGTGGCACAGAAATGCCCCTGGGAGCAGCTGGGGCTGTTCTGGGGTCCAGCAGGAATTCCCTGTTCCCCCTGGGGCGGGATGAGAAAGGTCCCTCCTGCCCCCGAGCCCGGCAGGGTCAGGCAATGTCTGTCCTAATTCTGGGCTCTTTTCCAGCCCATCCCACCCCCACGAGAGTGGAAAGACATTTTCTGCTCCATGGAAGTGCTGTGGCCTCGCTGAGCTCTCCCTGCAGCTCCTTCCTCACCCTAAAACCAGGAGCTGTGTTTGTTCTTTCATCCCAAAAAGCAGCCAGGCCAAACCTTGCAGCGGGCAAAGTCCAAGCAGGGCAGGGAGGAGAAATGTCTGGGATCAAAGAGTTCCCACATGGCACAGCAGAGGGACACTGACCCCAATTAATGCCCAGAGTTAATGAATCCCCTCGGGAACTTGGCCCAAGTGTCAAATACTTTGCAGAGGTGTGGAGGGTTTGTGGCTCTGGACGGGATCAGAGGGGATGTTCCAGCCAGGAAAAGATTCCAGGGGGGATAAAATCTGCACCTGACTCCTGGAAGTGAGCCCTGGATGGGGCAGGCCAGGGCAGGATTTGGGGACAGCCAGAGCCCAGGTGTCCCCGTGGGGCCACACCTGAGCTGGCCAGGATGGGTCTGTCCCTCTCCAGCCCC
The DNA here is from genome assembly GCA_034336665.1 of Luscinia megarhynchos. Lineage (NCBI taxonomy): Eukaryota > Metazoa > Chordata > Aves > Passeriformes > Muscicapidae > Luscinia > Luscinia megarhynchos. The sequence goes on from CM067580.1 coordinate 1,534,742, forward strand.
ATTTCTTCCCGGCTCTGCTCTCTCGGTGCCCCTCAGCAGCTGCAGCTCCAGGGGGAGTCGGGGACATTTCTGCAGAAGTTTTCCCTGTGGAATCTGTGGCCTTGCAGGATTGCTGTGTCCCCAGCAGTGGGGGAGGTGACAAAGCCTGGCTTGAGCTGGGACAGATTTGGGATGGGTTGGACTGGAAAATCCGTGCTGGGGGGTCATTCCCTCCTGGGGAGGGACAGGGACTCTGATCCCTGAGGATGACACAGGTGCTGCCCGGCAGGACTGGGATTTGTGGGAGGATTTCACAGTTTTTAAAGGATCACCTGAAAGCCCAAAGCCTTGGGGTCGCTGCTTTCTCCTCACCTCGTGCTCAGCATCCCAAACTGAGCAGAGCCCCGGGGGAGGGCAGGGCCAGCAGGATTTGGGGACAGCCAGAGCCCAGGTGTCCCCTTGGGGTCACACCTGAGCTGCCAAGTCTGGCTCTGTCCCTCTCCAACCCCATTTATTCCCACCTCTGCTTTTTCCTGGGATGGAGGAGGGGGAACACCCCAAACCCATCCAGCATTCCGTGTCCCCTGGAGGCTGATAAAAAATCCTGATAATAAACCCTGATAACAAACCCTGATCATAAATCCCACACCTGGGGCAGGTGGAGCTTTTGATACAATGTATATTTATTGCAAACAATAATATACAAAAAAAAACCAAAAAAAGGTAAGTTTCACAAAGAGAAGGATCTTGCAACCAAAACCAAACCAAACTTACCTAAAGACAAAATATGATTTAAAGGACAGGTCTTTTAAGTTACAGAAATACTTTAAAAAGATCTGCTTTTATACAGAAATAGAAAGATGCCATATTATAAGAGTGCTTTAAGATTTTTTTTTCTCCTACTGAATCCCTAAAAAAAAAGTTAACAAATATATCATTTTTTTTTAAATAAAAAAAAGTCTGCTGTCTTTTTTAAAAAGCAATCCTTAACTGTTCAGCCACAGCTTCACCAAAATCAGTGTCCCCCCCACCTCTCCCAGGCAGTTTTTGGGGGGGTTGAAGGCTAAAACGGTGCCAGCCCTGCAGCAGGGCTGGGGTGTGGGGCTCGTCCTTGCACGAGCTCGTGTGTCCCAGAGAGCTGAGGCAGGAAACAAGGCAAATGATTCAGTGATCCGCTACATTTGCAATCTTTAGTTTGTACAAATCTCATTTTTCTTTTTTTTTTTTTCTTCCAGTTTCTCTTCGAAGGCAAAAAGAAAAAAAAACCAACAAAACCTCAAAATTAAAAAAAAAAAAAAAAAAAAAGGAAGAGCACAAAGTTTGTACAAACCCAGGACACAGATTCCAAAAAAGAATAATAATAATAATAATAACAACAACCAAAAGGAATTAAAGAGATAAATAAAGGACTGGTTACAGTTTCAGACCATAATTTAACAGGCACGGTCACCTTCCAAATAATGCTCCCAAAAGGACCTGGAGGGGAGATGGAAACAACAAAACCCAGGGAAAATGGTGATGAAAAGCTGCTCTTCTCCCCGAAATAAATAATTGAAAGGGTCTGGGAGTGTCCCAGGCAGGGGAGCCCCGGCTGGGCTCGGCCCCGGGGGCAGGGGCTGCCCGGAGGGGTCGGGCTCAGCCCCACCGGGGCCAGTGATTATCACGGGGCTCTTTAAGGCTTCTCAGCAGCACTTTGGGGCTGCTCCATCCAATTTGGCTTTTTTTTTTTTTTCCTCCTCTTTTTGTTTTTCTTTTAAGGCTCAAGGTTATTAAAAAATAAAGTGAAGTTCTCTCCTCCTGGCTGGTTTTGCTACGAGTTAGAAAAATAAAGCCTCTCCCATGCTGGTCCCTGCCCCGGTGCTGGGTTCCCAGGGCAGAGCACGCTGGTTTAGTTTCATTTTTTAGAGCAAAAAAAGAAAAAAAAAGACACTTCTCTATACAAAAATACCTCTGCAAGAAAACCTAGGGCTGCTCCACTAAGTGTCATTTCTTTTTAGCTGTTGGAAAAATAAGAGCATTTCCAAAAAATCTCTAAAAAATAGGTACAAATCCCCTCAAATTGGTAACGAATCATACACAGTACATACTAAAAATATTTAAAATAGAGAATATTCCTCACAGAGGACTCTGAGTTTTCTCTCTTACCCCCCCCCTTTTTTTTTCTTCTTTTTTAAATTTTTTTTGTCTTTGTTTTAATTACTGCTAAAAAAAAAAAAAAAAAATCATTACAAAAGTCCAGAGAAGGAGCCAGCTGGGCGGGCTGGGTGGAAATCTCCTCTCCACGCTGGAAGAAGCAGAGTTCAATCCAGTCCTTGGCAAAGCCTGTCCCAAAATTTTGGGGCTGGGAGCTGGAGGATGCTGTAGTGCAGAAGGCTCGAGGCGCTCTCTCCTCCCCGCCAGCTTCCACAAATTGGAATTATTTCAACTTCAACCAGTCCGAGCCAACTCTTTGCCGATTTTCTTTTTTTTTATTTCGTTTTCTTTATTTTTTTTTCCTCTCTTCCTTTTCATTTTTTTTTCATTTCCGCCGCGTTCGCTGCCCCCTAGGGCCGGGTGAGCTGCGTGTAGACGGGCTGCTCCCAGTGCTGCGGGCTGTGCGTCTGGGGGATGGAGGGCACGCCCGCCGTGTCGGCGATGGGGGTGTACATGGGGCGCTGCGCCGGGCTCATGTAGCTGAAGGTGGAGTAGAGCCCGCTGCCCTGCCCGGCGTGGCTGTAGTAGGAGCCCGAGGAGCCCTGGTGCTCGCCGTACTCGTACTGGGCGCGGCTGATGCTGGGGTAGGACGAGCTGTAGTGCTGCAGGTTGAAGGAGCTGTAGCTCAGCTGCTGCTGCGGGGAGTGCTGCTGCTGCTCGCTGTAGTGGCTGGGGCTCAGCTGCTCCGTCTTGATGTGCGTCCTTTGCTGCTGCTGCTGCTGCTGCGGGCTCTGCTCCGCTCCCAGCGCCGCCAGCTGCGGCTGCGGCTGCGCCGGCGGCTGCTTGGCCATCCACACGTGGCCGGCGCCGGGCGGCGTCCCCGCGGCGCCGCTGATGCCGTAGCTGCCCGTGTAGGTGACCTGGCCGGGCTGGCCCGGGTGCCCGTTGGGCGGCAGGTACTGGTCGAACTCGTTGACGTCGAAGGTCTCGATGTTGGAGATGACGTCGCTGCTGAGCTCGCCGATGTCCACGTCGCGGAAATCGATGTGCGGCGGCTGCCGGCCGCCCTCGCCCAGAGCGCGGCCCTCCCGCTTCAGGTCCTGCTTGCCCGGCTGCGGGTCCGTCTTGGGGGTGGTGGGGGGCGTGGGGGGCCCCTGGGACTGGCCTGGGGGAGGAAGGAGAGGGGTGAGGGTGTGGCGGGGGTGAGGGTGTGGCAGGGGTGACAACGCCGTGAACGCGTCACCCGTGGGTGACACGCGGGTCCGGCCCCATCAGCACCACACTCAGCGCGGCCACAGCTTTGGGGTTTTTAAAAAGCACAGCCTCGTGCTTCTCCCGGGCAAACAGGGCTGCAGCGGCACGCTGGGGCGAGGATCTGTGTGCCCAGGCTGCGGGCACACTCTGGGGTAGTGCAAATCTGAAAACAAGCACCTTTAGCTTCACATACAGGAGAAAATGGGGGCAGCTCTCCCCGCTCTCCCCCCGTTCCTGACTCTTTCCTTCCCCCTGCTCACCCACCCCCAAGCTCAGCCGGTTCGGGCTGCGCTTTGTGCCTACCCGAGTGCTCCCCGGGCGAGTGCACCTCGCTGATGCTGGAGGAGGACTGGGGCGAGTCTGCCTGCAGCGCCTTGAAGATGGCGTTGGGGGAGATGTGGGTCTGCTCGGCGCCCTCCTCCTGCTCCGCCTGCCCGTTCTTCACCGACTTCCTCCGCCGGGGCTGGTACTTGTAGTCGGGGTGATCCTTCTTGTGCTGCACCCGCAGCCGCTCGGCCTCCTCCACGAACGGGCGCTTCTCGCTCTCGTTCAGCAGCCTGGGGGGACGCGGGGGGGGTCACTTGTGGCTCGGGGTGGGCGCTGAGCGGTGACACCACTGTCACTCCCTCCCAAAGCCCCCCGCAGCCTGAACCCCCTTACCCGGGCACTCGCTGGTTGTCACCCCCTTGCCCCCCCCGTTCTTTGGGCGCAGGAGCGGCAGCGGGGTCCAGCCCTCGCCCTCCCCACCGTGCGGCACATCCCGCTGTCCCCGGGCGCTCTGGGGACATCCCCGCCCTTCCCCCGCCCGTCTCTCCGCTCGCGGATCGCCGCCCGCCCCTCGCGCGGTCCCCGAGGACGCGGTGGCCCAGGTGACTCACTCGCCTCGTGTTTTCCTCCCCTCCCCGCCTTATTCTGGCACTCGGAGGCCACCCGGCCCTGCGCCACTCACCGCCACCCTCCCTCCCTCCCCCTCCCCGCATCGCCCCGCGCTCCCTCCGGCCCGGCCCGAGCTGATGCAATCCCCAAAATCCATCATTTCCTCCGCAAACAAACAGCGGCCGGGCCAGCCCGGCGAGCTCCCGCACCGCTCAGGGAACAGGGAACGCTTCCAGCACCAAAACCCCTACGACTATCCCGACTTTCCCCCTCCTATTCCTCGCCCAAACTCCCTTTTGCACTCCGCAAAAAAAGTTTTGCGGCGCGTTTTCCAGCCTGGCACCATCCCGTCTGCCGGAGCAGCGCGCTCGCCACGGGCATCCCAGCCCCGCTCTCACTCACCTCCAGAGCTTGCCCAGGGTCTTGCTGAGCTCGGCGTTGTGCAGGTGCGGGTACTGATCCGCCAGCTTCCTGCGGGCCGCCTGCGCCCACACCATGAAGGCGTTCATGGGTCTCTTGACGTGCGGCTTGTTCTTGCTGGAGCCGTTCACCCGCACCGGCATCGGCACCAGGGTCCAGTCGTAGCCCTTCAGCACCTGGCTCACCGCCTCCCGGATGCACACCGGGAACTTGTCCTCGTCGCTCTCCTTCTTCAGGTCCGGGTCTCCCTTGGGGAAGGTGTTTTCTTGCGGTCTGGTGTTCTCCGTGTCCGAGCCGGATCCAGAGGGGCAGGGGGAGCCGGCGGAGTCATCCGACATGGTGGGGCTGGGGGCGTCGGAGATACATTTGTCCTGTTCCTCTGTCATTTTCATGAAAGGGTCGAGGAGATTCATGCGAGAAAGTGGCCGAGGGGGAGCAAGGGGGCGAAAAAAAATTAATGAAAAAAAAAATTAAAAAGTTAGGCGCTAAGGGGCAAGGACGGGTTAAAAAAGTAAAAACTCGGAGAAACGAAGTCTCCACCGGCTGCGGAGAAGTCGGTAAAAACTTTTTATTACTTCTCCTCCGCGCAGAAAAAAAACTCTAAAAAAAAAACTACAAAAAGGAAAAAAAACCAAGAAAACTCCGAAACGAGGAAAAAAAGGGGAGGAAGAAAACTGGGGAGCGGGATGAGGGCGAGCGGCCGGGGCAGAGTCGGGCGCGGCGGCCCCGCCGGTCTCCAGCGCGGCTCTGCGGCCGCCGCGCGCCGCGCGCACAAATACCAGCGCGGGGCCGCGCGCCCGCCGCGCCGCAGCCAATCAGCGCCCGGCCCGCGGGGGCCGCGCCGCGCCCATTGGCCGAGCCGCGCGAGGGGGCGGGGCCGCGCCGCGCCGCGCCGCGCTGAGGGGGCACGGCCCGCGCGGGGCGGGGCGGGACGGGCGGCGGCGGCGGCGGGGACAGCGGCGGGGACAGCGGCGGGGACAGCGCCCGCAGGCGGCCCCGCGGCTCCGCGCCCCCGCGGGTGGGTGCGGGAGCCGCGCTGATGGGCCCGGCGGGGGGCGGGACGCGCGGAGCGGGCGCGCGGGCGCTGCGCGGTTCCGTCCCGAGGGGGCGCCAGAGGCTCAGGAACGGCGCGCGCGGGGGGCGGGGCGGGCGCGCCCCCTGAGCTGCCCCATCCCCGTCCCCGTCCCCGAACCATTGGGACAGAGCGGGGGCGGCCTCGGGGGGCTGCGGGTGGCCGAGCCCAGACATCCCGAAATCGCTGCTGCGCTTCGGGTTTTTCTCCTTTTTAAACTTTTTTTAATTTTTTTTTTTTTACTTGAGAGGGTGTCCGGCGCGCGTCCCTCCTCCCACCCCGCGCTGCGACATCCGCGCGTTCCCCGTTTATTCCTCTTGATATCCTTATTCCCCATCCCGCTGGCTCCGGCGCCGACCGGCTGCGGGACCCTTATCCCGGTTCCCCATCCCGGTTCCTGATCCCAATCCCGCATCCCAATCCCGCATCCCCGTGCCAGTTCCTCATCCCCGTTCCCGATCCTGGTGCCGTATCCCGGTTCCCCATCCCGTTTTCCCGTCCCAGTTCCCCATCCCGGTCCCGCATTCCGGGTTTCTCATCCTGATCCTGCATCCCGGTCCCGCATCCCGGTTCCCCATCCTGGTCCCGCATTCTGGCTCCTGATTCCGGTTTCTCATCCCTATCCCCCATCCCGTTTCCCCATCCCGGTTCCCCATCCCGATCTCCCATCCCGGTTCCTCATCCTGGTCCCGCATTCTGGCTCCTGATCCCGGTTTCTCATCCCGGTCCCACATCCCGTTTCCCCATCCCTATCCCCCATCCTGGTTCCCCATCCCGATCTCCCATCCCGGTTCCCCATCCCGGTCCCGCATCCCGGTTCCTGATCCCGGTCCCGCATCCCGGCCTGGAGCCGTGCCCGGGGAAGGAGCGGCCTCTTCCCTCCCCCTCTGCACAAAAATAAAAGTTTTCTCGAGCTGATCAAGTCTCGTCCTCGAAACGAAAGCCCGGCAGCTCCCGGGGTTATCCGCCGATATTTCTCTTTCCAGATTGACGGGAATCGCGCGTTTCCAGCCGCCAGCTTTCCCGTGCGGCCAGGGTGCACCGGGAATTGCTGCGGCTGCAGTCCCATCCCGCTGGCGATAAGGCAGATCCCGATTTCCAGCTCCGGGAGAAGGGGATTTGCTGGAGCTGCCCCTTCCCGCCCCGCTCCCTTCTCCCGGCGCTGTTCGGGGCCGGACCCTGCGGGCGCTGCTCCCTTCCCAAAGCCGCAGCGCAGAATTTCTCATTGCAGCTCGAGCGTTAAAGTCGGGGCTTTCTCCAAACTGCTTCGATTTGCTGCTTTAATTTGCTGCTTTAATTTGCAGCTTTAATTTGCAGCTTTAATTTGCAGCCTTTGTGCGGCCGGACAGTCCTCGGGGCAGCGGCCGCCTCCCTGCCCTGTCGCGATTGTCGCCGTTACCCTGACGAGAGGGGGCTTCAAGGTATTGGAAAAAAAAATAAAAATAAAAAAAAAAACCCAAAAAAACAAGGCAGCGGGGAAGGAGCTGTGAATAAAGGCGCTGGAAACTCTCTCCTTGGTTGTTCTTAGTTTTCCCTGAGGTTCTGGTGATGATTTTGGGTTGGGATTTTTTTGTTTTGGTTTTACTTGCAAACTATTTTTTTTTGGGAAGTAGTTTTGCTTTGGGTGAGTTTAAAGGTAAGTGGCTGTGCTCTGCTCCAGAGCCTTTGTCTGCAGGAACAGGGGCACTGAGCAGAGCGGGGCTTTTCTCCAGGGGGATTTGGGATTATTATTTTTTATTCCTGAAACACCAAGGACGCTTTTCCCAGAGTTGTATTTCTTTCTTTTGCTAAATATTCAATATTCCAGGAGAGGGCCGCTGAATTTTGCATTGTTATTTGCGGTGAAAAAGGTGAATTTCCAGCAAACACCACAGGAGATAATCTGGATTATTTTCCCGGGATAATCCCAGCTCTAGGGCGGTGCGTGCTGGAATTTACCTCCTAAATACATTTATTGCAGAACATCCAAGCAAACGCAGGCAGGAGATTGTTCTGAAATCTGAAATCTGAACGAAATGTACCTGGAGAGGAGCAAAACGTGGTGACAGCAGATTGTCCCTGCTGCTGATTGGCAGAAACAAGAGCAGGACAATTCGGGAGGGTCGCTGATTGAATAAAAAGGGTCATAATTAGGAGATTTTTCATCCTGCAGATCCATCAGCTGCTCGGGGCTCTGCCTTCCCAGAGAGGCTGCTCGGGCTTGACAAGTTCCAACAATAAACAAAAGCGAAAGGGGAAGCAGCTCTGCAGTTATTGTGTGTGATTTGATAATTTTCTGGCTTATTATTTTTAATTATTGCTCGATGGGCTATTTGGACAAGGTGGACAAGCTGATTAATCACAGCCGGGTGGAACTGCCTTTAAAAGCTGCTGCTGTTTTCCCGTCAGGATGGAAGTTTTCCTTTTCTTTTTTTTTTTAATTTATTTTTATTTTTTTTCTGGAATTAACATTGTTTTATCCCAAGTGGCGAGCTCAGCGAGGAGGGAAGTTTTTTTAGTGAGGATTAAAACCTCTGCTTGATGGCTTTTCCCTGCTCCTTGTGCTAAATCCAACCCCTGTTTTTTGGGGAATAATTTTTCCAAGCATTAGTGGAGGAGACAGGAATTTTGGGAGCGTGGGGGGGGGGATGGAATTGGGGAGGATTTTCTGCCAAAATTCAAAACATGGCTGTGCTTCAGATGAGTTGCTCTGGAGAAATTTGATGGATTTTTGATACCAAAACTGGATGGATTATTGATCCACGGCCCGAAACACGAAATTCCAGGTGTGACTGTGCCTTTGGATTTATCCAGGAATATTTTGGGAGGGAGGTTTTGGCAGCTCCATTAATTAATTAATTTGGCAGCTTAATTAATATAAAAATCCCCCTCCTCATCAGTGAGATTTTATTAAATCCCAGAGTGGGGCTGCATCCCACAGAAATTCCCCCACTTTGGCTTTTCCCTCTGAGCCTGGCCTTGCTTTTCCCTTCCAGCACAGAAAATTCAGCTTTTCCCTGATTTTCCTGATTTTTCCAGCTGAGTCTGCACATTTTGCCATTCCAGGGTGGAAAATTTCACATTTCCCTCCTATCCCAAATCTTCCCCCTTTGGTGGATCCAGGACATGAGGTCAGAGTGGAGCTCCTTGATCCCATCTCCTATTCCAGCTGATCCAGTGCAATAAAAAAAGAGATCAGGAGCTGATGGGGGACGGCCCTGGGGCCTTTAATTGGAAATTAATTCCTGAAACAATTGCCTTTCAATTTGTAATTTCAGCTCAGAATTGTTTCAGGTCAAATTGATTTTGTGAATTCAGCTGACAATTCTTTTGGGATTGAATTCATTTTGGAATTTCAGCTCAAAATTCCTTTGGGACTGGATTAATTTTGGAATTTCAGCTGAATATTGCTTGGGACTGGATTGAATTTGTAAATTCAGCTGAAAATTCCTTGGGACTGGATTCATTTTGTAAATTCAGCTCAAAATTCCTTTGGGACTGGATTCATTTTGTAAATTCAGCTCAAAATTTCTTGGGACTGGATTAATTTTGTAAATTCAGCTGAAAATTCCTTGGGATTGAATTAATTTTGTAAATTCAGCTCCAAATTCCTTGTGATCGAATTAATTTTATAAATTCAGCTGAAAATTCCTTGTGATCAAATTAATTTTGTAAATTCAGCTCAAAATTCCTTGGGACTGGATTTATTTTGTAATTTCAGCTCAGAATTTCTTTGGGAATGGATTAATTTTTAAAATTCAGCTCAAAATTCCTTTGGGACTGGATTCATTTTGTAAAATCAGCTGAGAATTCTTTTGGGACTGAATTAATTTTGTAAATTCAGCTGAAAATTCCTTCAGACTGGATTAATTTTCTAAATTCAGCTCAGAATTCTTTGGGATTTTATGAATTTTTAAAGTTCAGTTTCTCTGGCCTCGCAGGATAATAATTGAGCTGGAGACAGCAGGGTGTGATTGAACCTTGGCAAATCCTGGGAATGGCTGAAAAAACTGGAGCACAGGAATTTCCCCCTTTTTTTTTTGAATATATAAAGTATCAGCAGCCTGAAGATTCCAAGGCAATACCTGAAATAAATTTATTTTTAATTTATGCCTAAAAACACCATGGAAAAGGATTCACTCTGGGGAAAAAAGTGAAGGAAAATCTGGAATTTCACGAGAATAAACCCCTGGGGAAAAAAAAACTGGGAAGTGCTAAAAAGAGGAGAATCCAAGGAAAAAGAGAGGAAAAAATGGGATTTTTAGCTTTGTTGATAGAAATTCCAGTGCTGATGGGCAGCTCCCCAAATTTGGGGAGGAAAATTTGGTTTTTGGGGTGGGTTTGTTGCCATAGGGAAATATTTATTTATTTACTGATTGATTGATTTTATTATTACATTATTCATTGAATAATTTCATAATTTCATTATTTATTTAACTAATTAATATTTCATTTCTTTGCTCCAGGATTTTTTTTTTTGGCTCCAAGCTCTGCAGATTTTGCCTACATGGAAAATTTACCCCTCTCATTTGAATGGGGATGGAAATCCCCTCCCAAAGGAGTTTTTCTCTTAGGAAAAAAAAAAGGAGAATGATTATGAATTTATTCTTTTTTTTTTTTTTTTTTTTGCAGCGTTAATTTCTGGGAATACTTTTGAATTTTCCATGGAACTTTTGGATGTTCAGTGGAATCTGCTTCCAATCACCCAGGAAATGCAATCCAAGCCTCAAGGGAAACTCCAGGAATGAGGACAAAAAAGGGAATTTTCAATCCTGAGAATCAGAGCTCTCCAGAAAAGGGAAAAATTCCCTGCAGGGAATGTTGGTGTTCAGGAATCACCCTCATTTTCTACCCATTTAAATCCATTTTTTTCTTAAAAATCATAAATACAGAAAAAAGGGAAAACACACTGCAAGGAATGCTGGAGACACAGGATCACCATCAGTATTTATCTGTTTTTATCCATTTTATTCCTTATAAATAAGTGATAAATCAGTAATAAATGAGTGATAAATGAGGGATCAAAAGAAAAATCTCCTGGTGGGAATTTTTTCCTTAGAAATGAGTGAGAAGGAAAAAAAGAATAATTCCCTGCAGGGAATGTTGGTGTTCAGGGATCACCCTTATTTTCTACCCATTTAAATCCATTTTTTCTTAGAAATCAGAGATACAGAAAAAAAGGAAAACACGGGATCATCATAATTTTGTCCATATTTTAATCCATGTGTCCTTCTAAATGAGTGATAGGGAGAAAATTAATAATTCCCTGCGGGGAATGCTGGTGGCACAGGATCACCCTCACAATTGATTCACTTTTCTGAATTTTTTTAAAATCAATGAAGGATACAGAGAAAATAAAAAATGTCCTGCAGGGAATGCTGCTGGCACCATCATTTCCTCCCCCTTTTTCTCCATTTTTCTTGGAAATCAGGGATATCCCCTCAATGCCACTGAGTGCTCACCGTGAATCTCTTAGTGAGAGTCAAGACAATTCAAATTTCCTGATGAGCTACAAAACCTACTAAAAAATTAAAAAAAAGAAAAAAATAGATATTTTTATCCACCCCAACTCTAAACTCCTGTATCTTTTATTTTTTTAATCCCTTCATTTTACCCATATCAAACCAACCCTGCTTTTTTTTTTTTAATTTTTTTGAGCAATAATTCCAATTACAGAGCCCAGCACCAACTTTGCAGGAAAATCCAGCAGAATGAGGGGAATAAAACTGCCATTCTCTCTACCTGTTTGTGCAGCTCCTGCCTGTTTATTTGGAGAAGGAAAGTTGTGGAAATATCCTTGGAGGGTGTAATGTGGCCAGCACGTGTTGCTACCTGAAATCTGGGCCCTAATGACTTGCAGATGTCCCTGGGTCACCCATTTCCTCAAATTCAACAGAGAAATTAAAGTGAATTTAAAAAAAAATAAAAGAAAAGAAAAGGGGGTGTTGGGGCAGGGAAAAAAAAGAGGTTTGGGACTTCTGGAACTTGTAAAAATTGTTTGTTTGGGTTGTTGCCAGCTGCTGGTGATTTGGAAATTGGAGCTGCCAGGCTGGGGGGAGGATGATTTATTTGAAAAATAGAGAAATCTGTGCTGGGATCCCGGAGTTTGCTCAGGGTGGGGAGTTTATTGATAAAAAAAAATCTCTGCTTTGCTCTGCTGGGCCATAAACAGGGATTTGCAGGTTTAGAACCAGGCCTAGAGCTGGGCCTGTGTAAATCTTTATTTTCAATTAATTAATTTTAAACCAGGCCTAAGAGTTTCCATCATTTTTGGGGGGTTTGGGTTTTGTTTCTTCCCCAGGGCCTGAGTCCCTCTCCTGTCCCCAGTGCCACCCTGAGGGTGCTGGATTTTCCCAGCTCTGCTCCAATTTGGGGGTTTTTTGGAGATTTTTGGGGATTTTTTGGGGATTTTTTTTTAGATTTTTTGGGATATTTTGGGGGATTTTTTTTTGATTTTTTGGAGATTTTTTTTTATTTTTGGGGGATTTTTTTGAGATTTTTTTGGGAGTTTTTGGGGATTTTTTGGGGATTTTTTTTGGGATTTTTGGAGATGTTTTTGGGATTTTTTTGAGATTTTTGGGATTTTTCGGGGGATTTTTTTGGGATTTATTTGGGATTCTTTGGAGATTTTTTTGAGATTTTTTGGGATTTATTTTGGGATTTCTTTTGGGATTTTTTGGGGGGATTTTTTTTATTTTAGGGGAGCTGTTGAGGATTTTTTTTATTTTGGGAGAATTTTTGTGATATTTTGAGTTTTGTTTATTTTTTGGCATTTTTGGGGGATTTTTGGGGGATTTTTTTATTTTTTGGGGATTTTTTTGTTGTTATTGTTGTTTTTTGGGGGGATTTTTTTGGGATTTATTTTAATTTTTAATTTTTTTTTAAATTTTGACCTCTGCTGGGTGTGACTGTGTCTCTCCCTGGCTGTGACCCTGGCAGTGGCTGCTGAGCCTTTCCCAGCTGATTTTTCTTGAGCAGCTGATTTAATTCCTCTCCAAATTCAAATTCATCAACACAACTGCTCTTTAATACATTTATTTATTTGCTTTTAATTTTACAATGAGACCTTGCAGAGGAGCACGACTTATTCCATGCAGTGGCAAAAAGCAGGGACAGCTTCTGGTGAGAAGAAAAATAACACTCATTAAAAATTAAAAATTCAAATTAAGGGAGAAGAAGATAAAAAATAAATGAGGAGGGCAAGGATTTTACCTCTAACACTCTCTGGCCATTTAGCTTGGCAAAAATCAGATTTTTTTTTGGTGAAAAAATCTCATCCTGCTGCTAAGTGGGAAAAGTTTATTCTGAGCATAACACCCTCCAGCTCTCTCTTTTTTTTTTCTTCCAGAGAAATGTTTGCTAGGTCTTAATAATAACACAGCAAGTCTCTGAGTGCCTGACAGAATATCATTGAGTTTTCTGGAGGGAAAAAAGCCGATTATAAATCTGATTTCTGTGTTCCTTGGCGTGGAGCTCCAGCTCCAACTGCTCTTTATCCCAGTCCTGGCCTCCCACACAACATCCAAACCCATTTGGGACTGGGCAGGGCAGGAGGAAAATGCAGAATTCCCAAAATCCTGGTGCAGCCCTCGGGGGAATCAGACACCTCCTGCTTTGGTTTTTTTTTGACATGGAATTCCCAAAGGAATTCCCAAAGCTTGAGAAATTCGGGTTGGGGATTCTGCTGGCTGCACTCCTCCAGAATAAAGTCAAGTTTAAGGGGAATATTTTAGGGTTTAAGGAATATTTTAGGGTTTAAGGGGAATATTTTAGTGGAGCACTCCTCTAAAATAAAGCCAGGTTTAAGGGGAATATTTTAGTAAGCAAAGAAATATTTTAGTGGAGCACTCCTCCAAAATAAAACTGGGTTTAAGGGGAATATTTTAGGGTTTAAGGAGTGTTTTAATGGAGCACTCCTCTAAAATAAATCCGGGTTTAAGGGGAATATTTTCTGGAGCAAAGGAAAGTTTTAGTGGAGCACTCCTCCAAAATAAAACCAGGTTTAACTGGAGTATTTTAGTGGAGCACTCCTCTAAAATAAAGCCAGGCTTAAGGGGAATATATTAGGGGTTAAGGGGAATATTTAAGTGTAGCAAAGGAATGTTTTAGTGGAGCACTGCTCCAAAATAAAGCCAGATTTAAGGGGAATATTTTAAGGTTTAAGGAGTATTTTAGTGGAGCATTCCTCTAAAGTAAAACTGGGTTTAAGGGGAATATTTTCTGGAGCAAAGGAAAGTTTTAGTGGAGAACTCCTCTAAAATAAAGCCGGGTTTAAGGGGAATATTTTAGGGAGAAAAGGAGTATTTTAGTGGAGCACTCCTCCAAAATAAAGCTGGGTTTAAGGGGAATATTTCAGGGTTTAAGGAGTATTTTAGTGGAGCACTCCTCTAAAATAAAGTTGGGTTTAAGGGGAATATTTCAGGGCTTAAGGGGAATATTTCAGGGTTTAAGGGGAATATTTCAGGGTTTAAGGGGAATATTTCAGGGAGCATTCCTCCAAAATAAAACTGGGTTTAAGATGAATATTTCAGGGTTTAAGGGGAATATTTCAGGGTTTAAGGGGAATATTTCAAGGCTTAAGGGGAATATTTCAGGGTTTCATGGGAATATTTTAGGGTTTAAGGGGAATATTTCAGGGTTTCATGGGAATATTTTAGGGTTTAAGGGGAATATTACAGGGTTTAAGGGGAACATTTCAGGGTTTAAGGGGAATATTTCAGGGCTTAAGGGGAATATTTCAGGGAGCAAAGGACGGCAGCGCGGGGAGAACGTACCTGGTGCAGATTGCAGCTGGAGGTTTAGTCCCGGCTCTAGGCTCGGTTTTGGAGAGAGATTTCCAGGAATTCGGGGGGATGTGGGTTTGGAAGTGATGCTTTAACCACGGGCCAGGTGCTCCAGCCTGGTCCCCCCAGGCTGCCCCAGGTAGTTAAAATTCACCCAAATATTGATGGCAGTTCCCTCTGCTGCCAGCTCTTATCGGAGCAGGGCTTTGGCAGGGCCTGAAAGGAGGTATTGTTACCTGACAGGGGGAAAAGAGGAGAAAAAGGAAAAAAAACCACAAAAAACCGGCAGAATTGAGAAACAAAGGAGGATTTTGGGATCAGCTCCCGGCTCTGGGATGGGAGCAGGCCCCAGGGCCTGGCACTGGGGAGTGTTTGCTCTTCAGACAACTTTGGGCTGGATTTGAAAATCTCTGAGCATCGTTTTTGTGAGGCTGAGCTGGGCCCAGGCAGGGCTGGGGATGGGGATGGGTTTGTGTGGGGTGGGTCTGAGCTGTGCCCCCTCCTCCCTGCTCCAGTTCCTGCCAAATTCCACACGTGGGATGCTGAAGGGATCCATTTTTCTGGTGATGTGGGGAGATTTGGTTAAAACCTGCACTGCCCCATCCACAGAGAATCCACAGCCCCAGGATCACCCATGGGAAAGCAGGATCCTGTTTCCTACTGCACATGCAGCTCCTCGTGGGCTTTTATTTGATTATTCCCTTATCTGTCACCTTATCACTTGTCCTCAGTTGGCTCCCAGACTGACCAGAATCGGATGTTTTATCTTTTGGCATCAAATGCTGCAGGTTTGGTGTCCAAATCATTTCCAAAAGAGATTCCAGCCTGAAAAACAACCCCCAAAAAGGTGACAAACGGGAGATCTCCCCAGTGACCCGAAACTGCACAGCAACACCCACATTTTTTCTGTGTGACTGGGGCAGGAGGGATAAATTTGGGGACAGGGAAAAAAAATATAAATAAAAATAGAAATCCCCTGAAGAGAATCCAATCCGGTCCTACTGGTCTGGCAGCTTCTGGGAGAGAAAAAACCAGGAGGACAATGGGGTGACCACGGAGTGTGGGAAGAGACCTCTGTGCCTGGGAAGGCTCTCCAGGGAAATTTTGGTGCTTTTGGGGCTGTTTTGGGGGGTTGGGATGAGGAAGTTCTGCCCAACAACTCCCAGCCACCATCAGTCAGGGAATCTGTGCCAAGCCTGGGCTAATTTTGGGATTAATTTGTGACTCTGGGGGATGCTGAGAGGCCTCAGGTGTCCCCAGGGTGGGGCTGGGTGTCCCCAGGAGCCTCCTCAGCAGCAGGAAGGGTTTGAGCAGAGCACGAGGGGTCCTCACTCAGCTCCCACCAAATCCATTTCTCCATCCAGCAGTGATTAATTCCCAACATTTTGTGCCTGATCCGAGGCCTTGACTGGGAAAACAGGAAAGGTCACGTTGTCACAAACAGAGCAAACAGAGCCCTGTGGGCTGGGGGGGCTGCAGAGGATTCCCATGGGAGCAGAGGGTCCCCCAGGGAGGGGAGGGCGTGGGAACCCTCGTGGGGTGTCAGACCAGCAGGGTTGGGGTGAAAAGAGGAGGGAGGGCTGGGGAGGAGGAGCAGAAATGTCCTTGTTTGTCCTGCAGGATCCTGGTTGCTAATCCCCTTGGCACGAGGAGGGCTGGGGGAGGGTTTGTGCTGTCCCACGGCTCTGCAGGGCACAGGAGGGAGTCTCTGCCAGGACCAGAAGCCCTGGGTGACTTCTGGGTGTGCAGAGCTTGGCTGAGGGGCCTTGCTGTGCCCTGGGGTGGGTTTTGAGTGGGGAAATGGGATAAGGAATGGGGATGAGGGAGGGCTGGGGAGAATGGATATGGAGAGATGGGATGGGATTATGGGATGGGATGGGATTTTGGGATGGGAAGGGGGATGAGGAATGGTGGATGAAGGGATAAGGAATGGCTGTGGATGGATGGGATGATGGGATGAAGGATAAAGAATGGCTGTGGATGGAGGGATGGATGAGGGATAAGGAATGGACGTGGATCAGTAAGGAATGGCTGTGGATGGATGGATGGATGATGGACAGATGATGGATGGATGGATGGATGGATGGATGGATGGATGGATGGATGGATGGATGGATGGATGGATGGATGGGATGAGGAAAAAGGAATGGCTGTGGATGGATAAGGAATGGCTGTGGATGGATGGGATGATGGGATGAAGGATAAAGAATGGTTGTGGATGGATAAAGAATGGCTGGGATGGGGGGATTAGGGATAAGGAATGGCTGTGGATGGATGAGAATGGCTCTGGATGGATGGATGGATGGGATGGATAGGGATGGCTGGGATGGATAAGGGATGGCTGGGATGGATGGATGGCTGGGATGGATAAGGAATGGCTGGGATGGATAAGGAATGGCTGGGATGGATAAGGAATGGCTGGGATGGATAAGGAATGGCTGGGATGGATAAGGAATGGCTGGGGATGGATAAGGAATGGCTGGGATGGATAAGGAATGGCTGGGATGGATAAGGAATGGCTGGGGATGGATAAGGAATGGCTGGGATGGATAAGGAATGGCTGGGATGGATAAGGAATGGCTGGGATGGATAAGGAATGGCTGGGATGGATAAGGAATGGCTGGGATGGATAAGGAATGGCTGGGATGGATAAGGAATGGCTGGGATGGATAAGGAATGGCTGGGATGGATAAGGAATGGCTGGGATGGATAAGGAATGGCTCTGGATGGATAAGGAATGGCTGGGATGGATAAGGAATGGCTGGGATGGATAAGGAATGGCTGGGATGGATAAGGAATGGCTGGGATGGATAAGGGATGGCTGGGATGGATAAGGAATGGCTGTGGATGGATAAGGAATGGCTGGGATGGATAAGGAATGGCTGGGATGGATAAGGAATGGCTGGGATGGATAAGGAATGGCTGGGATGGATAAGGAATGGCTCTGGATGGATAAGGAATGGCTCTGGATGGATAAGGAATGGCTGGGATGGATAAGGGAATGGCTGGGATGGATAAGGAATGGCTCTGGATGGATAAGGAATGGCTCTGGATGGATAAGGAATGGCTGGGATGGATAAGGAATGGCTGTGGATGGATAAGGAATGGCTGGGATGGATAAGGAATGGCTGGGATGGATAAGGAATGGCTGGGATGGATAAGGAATGGCTGGGATGGATAAGGAATGGCTGTGGATGGATAAGGAATGGCTCTGGATGGATAAGGAATGGCTGGGATGGATAAGGAATGGCTGGGATGGATAAGGAATGGCTGGGATGGATAAGGAATGGCTGGGATGGATAAGGAATGGCTGGGATGGATAAGGAATGGCTCTGGATGGATAAGAATGGCTGGGATGGATAAGGAATGGCTCTGGATGGATAAGAATGGCTGGGATGGATAAGGAATGGCTGTGGATGGATAAGGAATGGCTGGGATGGATAAGGAATGGCTGTGGATGGATAAGGAATGGCTGGGATGGATAAGGAATGGCTGGGATGGATAAGGAATGGCTGGGATGGATAAGGAATGGCTGGGATGGATAAGGAATGGCTGGGATGGATAAGGAATGGCTGGGATGGATAAGGAATGGCTCTGGATGGATAAGGAATGGCTGGGATGGATAAGGAATGGCTGGGATGGATAAGGAATGGCTGGGATGGATAAGGAATGGCTGGGATGGATAAGGAATGGCTGGGATGGATAAGGAATGGCTGGGGATGGATAAGGGATGGCTGGGATGGATAAGGGATGGCTGGGATGGATAAGGAATGGCTCTGGATGGATAAGAATGGCTGGGATGGATAAGGAATGGCTGTGGATGGATAAGGAATGGCTGTGGATGGATAAGGAATGGCTGGGATGGATAAGGAATGGCTGGGATGGATAAGGAATGGCTGGGATGGATAAGGAATGGCTGGGATGGATAAGGAATGGCTGGGATGGATAAGGAATGGCTGTGGATGGATAAGGAATGGCTGGGATGGATAAGGAATGGCTGTGGATGGATAAGGAATGGCTGGGATGGATAAGGAATGGCTGGGATGGATAAGGAATGGCTGGGGATGGATAAGGGATGGCTGGGATGGATAAGGAATGGCTCTGGATGGATAAGAATGGCTGGGATGGATAAGGAATGGCTGTGGATGGATAAGGAATGGCTGTGGATGGATAAGGAATGGCTGTGGATGGATAAGGAATGGCTCTGGATGGATAAGGAATGGCTGGGATAGATAAGGAATGGCTCTGGATGGATAAGGAATGGCTGTGGATGGATAAGGAATGGCTGGGATGGATAAGGAATGGCTGGGATGGATAAGGAATGGCTATGGATGGATAAAGAATGGCTGGGATGGATAAGGAATGGCTGTGGATGGATAAGGAATGGCTGTGGATGGATAAGGAATGGCTGGGATGGATAAGGAATGGCTGGGATGGATAAGGAATGGCTGGGATGGATAAGGAATGGCTCTGGATGGATAAGGAATGGCTGGGATGGATAAGGAATGGCTGGGATGGATAAGGAATGGCTGTGGATGGATAAGGAATGGCTGGGATGGATAAGGAATGGCTCTGGATGGATAAGGAATGGCTGGGATGGATAAGGAATGGCTCTGGATGGATAAGGAATGGCTGGGATGGATAAGGAATGGCTCTGGATGGATAAAAGAATGGCTGGGATGGATAAGGAATGGCTGTGGATGGATAAGGAATGGCTGTGGATGGATAAGGAATAGCTGGGATGGATAAGGAATGGCTGGGATGGATAAGGAATGGCTGGGGATGGATAAGGAATGGCTGGGATGGATAAGGAATGGCTGGGATGGATAAGGAATGGCTCTGGATGGATAAGGAATGGCTGGGATGGATAAGGAATGGCTCTGGATGGATAAGGGATGGCTGGGATGGATAAGGAATGGCTGGGATGGATAAGGAATGGCTGGGATGGATAAGGAATGGCTGGGATGGATAAGGAATGGCTGGGATGGATAAGGAATGGCTGGGGATGGATAAGGAATGGCTGGGATGGATAAGGAATGGCTGGGATGGATAAGGAATGGCTCTGGATGGATAAGGAATGGCTGGGATGGATAAGGAATGGCTCTGGATGGATAAGGAATGGCTGGGATGGATAAGGGAATGGCTGGGGATGGATAAGGAATGGCTGGGATGGATAAGGAATGGCTGGGATGGATAAGGAATGGCTCTGGATGGATAAGGAATGGCTGGGATGGATAAGGAATGGCTGGGGATGGATAAGGAATGGCTGGGATGGATAAGGAATGGCTGGGATGGATAAGGAATGGCTCTGGATGGATAAGGAATGGCTGGGATGGAAAAGGAATGGCTGGGATGGATAAGGAATGGCTGTGGATGGATAAGGAATGGCTGGGGATGGATAAGGAATGGCTGGGATGGATAAGGAATGGCTGGGATGGATAAGGAATGGCTGGGATGGATAAGGAATGGCTGTGGATGGATAAGGAATGGCTGGGGATGGATAAGGAATGGCTGGGATGGATAAGGGATGGCTGGGATGGATAAGGAATGGCTGGGATGGATAAGGAATGGCTGGGATGGATAAGGGAATGGCTGGGATGGATAAGGAATGGCTGGGATGGATAAGGAATGGCTGGGGATGGATAAGGAATGGCTGGGATGGATAAGGAATGGCTGGGATGGATAAGGAATGGCTCTGGATGGATAAGGAATGGCTGGGATGGATAAGGAATGGCTGGGATGGATAAGGAATGGCTGGGATGGATAAGGAATGGCTCTGGATGGATAAGGAATGGCTGGGATGGATAAGGAATGGCTGTGGATGGATAAGGAATGGCTCTGGATGGATAAGGAATGGCTGGGATGGATAAGGAATGGCTGGGATGGATAAGGAATGGCTGTGGATGGATAAGGAATGGCTGGGATGGAGGTTTCAGCAGTTTCACATCTCTTTTTTGAGCACTCCCAACTCCATCTACCTTGGGGCTCTGAGTGTCCATAAACCACCCAAAATCCCCTGAGGCCAAACCCACCAGAGGGCTCCTGCTGGTCTGCAGCTCCTCAAACCAGCCCCCTGGAGTTCAGGGGCTGCTGAAGACACGGGAATGTCTTCACCCCACTGAGGAAATGAGGACAAAAGAGGGAATTGCCATTCCTGACAATCAGAGCTCTCCAGAAAAGGCAAAATTCCTGCAGGGAATGCTGGTGCCACGGGATCATCATAATTCTGTGTGTGGCACCTTTCAGATTGGGCACTCAGCTCACCTTGGCTTTTTTTGGGGTCCTCAACAGAAAACAAAACTGCCCAGTGGGGAATGAGTTTGTACACGAGGGTTTGTGTCACTCAAACTCTTTTTTTTAAAAAAAACCCAGAAGCTCTGACCAAGCAGTTGGCGTTTCACGACTGATTTTCCAAAGCTGCAGGAGCACAGCCTGTGCCTTGTTCCCCCAGCTGTGGGCGGGAGCAGCTGGAGGTGGCTGATCTCTTGCTGGTGGCTCTGGCCAAGCCTTGGCTGTGGCCCAGCTCAGCTTCCAGCCCTCAGGAGGAGCCAAACCAGCGGGAAAACTTCTCCAGCATCATCCTGTGCCATGCACAGCCCTTCCCCTTGCCGTGTTTGCTGTTCCCCGTGTGCACGGGCACCAGCAGAGGCTCCCAGCTGTGGTTTGCAGCCAGAGCCAAGCCTGGCTTGCCCGGCTCAACCTCCCAGCAGCTCCACCTGGGCTGGCTCTGCCTCTCTAAGTGGGCAGCAGGAGCTTTCTGCCCGTTTGCACCATGAACAAGTGTTTGAAGTGTGGTTATGGGCAGCAAAGAGCCAGGGAGCAGCTGGAAAATCGACATCTCCGGGGGGTTTTTGGGGCTTTTTAGCATTTCTCCCTTGTCAGGGGCTGCCCCAGTGAGTCTGCTCCCCTGGGCAGGTTCTCCTCCCCAAATCCAGCGTGGCACGGGGAGCTCTGCTCAGCACAGCCCAGGGAGGGCGTTGGGAAGCCCAGGGACAGGAGGCAGCGTGGCTGTGGCTGCCTCAGGCTGCACCCAGCTCTGTGTGTGCCTGAGCAGGGAATCCAGCCTGGCCATCCCCTTCGCCACAATTCACAATTCCCCAAATCCAGCAGGGAATCCAGCCTGGCCATCCCCCTCTCCACAATTCTCAATTCCCCAATTCCAGCAGGGAATCCCAGCCTGGCCATCCCCCTCTCCACAATTCTCAATTTCCCAATTCCAGCAGGGAATCCCAGCCTGGCCATCCCCCTCTCCACAATTCTCAATTCCCCAAATCCAGCAGGGAATCCCAGCCTGGCCATCCCCATCTCCACAATTCTCAATTCCCCAAATCCAGCAGGGAATCCAGCCTGGCCATCCCCTTCTCCACAATTCTCAATTTCCCAATTCCAGCAGGGAATCCAGCCTGGCCATCCCCCTCTCCACAAATCTCAATCTCCCAGTTCCAGCAGGGAATTCTCAGCATTGTGTGCATTCCCTTCTCCACAATTCTCAATTCCCAATTCCAGCAGGGAATTCTCAGCATTGTGTGCATTCCCTTCTCCACAGTTCTCAATTTCCCAGTTCCAGCAGGGAATCCCAGCCTGGCCATCCCCTTCTCCACAATTCTCAATTTCCCAATTCTATCAGGGAATCCCAGTTTGTGCATTCCCTTCTCCACAATTCTCAATTTCCCAGTTCCAGCAGGGAATCGTTAATATTGTGTGCATTCCCTTCTCCACAATTCTCAATTCCCCAGTTCTGTCAGGGAATTCCAGCCTGTGCATTCCCTTCTCCACAAATCTCAATCTCCCAGTTCCAGCAGGGAATTCTCAGCATTGTGTGCATCCCCATCTCCACAATTCTCAATTCCCAATTCCAGCAGGGAATTCTCAGCATTGTGTGCATTCCCTTCTCCACAATTCTCCATTTCCCAATTCTAGTAGGGAATTGTTAACATTGTGTGCATTCCCATCTCCACAATTCTCAATTCCCCAATTCCAGCAGAGAATTCCAGCCTAGGCATTCCCATCTCCACAATTCTCAATTTCCCAATTTTATCAGGGAATCCCTGCTTCTGCATCCCCTTCTCCACAATTCTCCATTTCCCAATTCTATCAGGGAATCCCTGCTTCTGCATCCCCTTCTCCACAATTCTCCATTTCCCAATTCCAGCAGGGAATCCCAGTCTTTTCCCAAAGGGCTCCAGAGCTCCAATCTCCAAGTTTGGTGCCCCTAAAGGAGATTCCAGCCCTCCCTGAGCTGGCAGCAGAACCTGCCCACGATTTTTCCAGTGAAAAATCAGCTCTTCCCCCAAAAGTTGCCCAGCAGGGGCTGCCCCCAGCCCGCGGGAGGAGCAGGGGGCTCTGCTGTGGGAGCCCCCCCTCAGCCCCATCAATGGGGGGGATTGTCCTGCGGGGTTTTGCTCCAGCCCTCAGCTCAGCAGCTCCATTCATTGGGCTCAGGGACACACAAATATTCCCTGGCATTCCTCTGCCGGGCTGGACAGAGCCCAAAAAGCACAAAAGGGCGAGGAGGGGAGGTGGCAGAGCCATCCCTGCCTGGCCTGGGGCGTGTGCAGTTCCTGGAATCCCTGGGGTGGCACAGGGACAGGGCTGGAGGGGCCCTGAGAAACTTTTCTGTAAAAAAACAGGGAAAACGTTGGAGGTAAAATGAGAAATCAGGGCTCAGATCCCTCCCAGCTGGAGAGGAAGGATGAAATCACGCTCAAATTTGGCTTTCCCAGCTTCTCCCTGGGACCTCCAGGAGCAGGGGCAGGAATGGGGGACACAAAAATTGTCCCAAACTGGTCCTGGCTGCTCTGCCCTCACAAAATCCCTAATCCAGCCCCTGAGATCCTTCCCCAGCTTTCCCCCCGTTAATTTGTATTTTCTCAATTGAAAAGTCTCAGAGAGAAAAACCCCTTGGTGCACGTGGGGGAATTTGGGATTTGGAGTTTTGGGGATAACCAGGGCAAAACCTGAGAGCCCAAATCTGGGGAAACCTTGTGTGGGATTTTTTTTTGTGCTGGAATTTGGAGGTGAGTGACATCCAAACACCTCGTTTGCACTTTGCTGCTCAAGTCCTTGTTTCCTGACCCTTCTCCTGGCAGAGTGTCCCCAGTGCCACCTCTGTCCCTGTGGCCAGCCCTTGTCACCAAACCAGGGCAAAGTGGGGTGGGGGGCGTGGGAACAGCCCCCTGACCCCCGTGCTGGGTTTGGGGGTGAGGAATGAGAGGAATCCCTCTGGAATCCCGCTCTGGGATGCTGGGGGGCTGGAGTCAGGGAATGAAGGGATTCTCTGAATCAACGTGCAGGGATTGAATTAAAGCCTTTGGATGGCTTGAAGGATATTAAGCCACTCACACATAAATTAGACGTTTAAGTAGAAGTGAGTTAGTAAGTTTTAAGGTGAGTTCTAATGCTTTTAGTAAGTGAAAAAGAGTTTTTCTGGGGTTGTGTTGGACACACAATATTTAAACTTAAATATTTAAACTTAATACATTAACTGAAGTTACTTAAACACTCACTTTAAGTTGGCTAATTGACAAATCTGTACTACTAAAACTGAGCACAGCAAAAGCAGAAGCATAACATATAATTAAACTTCATATTTTACTTAAAATTATTATCTAGCAAAAAATCTGCAATACTGCTGTTTCCCCCACTTTTTTTTTAAACACACCAAAATTCACAATCTTCTGCAGATAAAACACAATGCAACGATCAATACTTTAAATAATAGACATGCATTTATAAAATTAGATAATGATCAATTTTTTAAAAATTGTGTCATCACCTCAAACAGCTGACAAGCCTTGATTCAACGAGGAATTAAATGTTTATTTTCTAGACTGGGGC
Organism: Luscinia megarhynchos; assembly: GCA_034336665.1. Classification (NCBI taxonomy): domain Eukaryota; kingdom Metazoa; phylum Chordata; class Aves; order Passeriformes; family Muscicapidae; genus Luscinia; species Luscinia megarhynchos. The sequence continues at coordinate 1,559,075 of CM067580.1, forward strand.
TCTCACACTGCCCAGGGCAGGAGCACCCTTGGGGACACAGGAATTTGGATTTTTGGATTTTTGGGCATTCCTTCAGACACCCAGGGACAGCAGAGCTCCCCTCCCCATCCTTTTCCTCATTCTGCCACTGAGGAATATCCAGAATTCCCTGTCCAAGCCTTCTCCCCCTCCTCTCGTGGCTCTGCTCCCCCCTGTCAATTTTCCCTGCCATATGTTCTCATTAAAACATTTATTGTGAGCTTTATCTGCGGATTATTTGCCATCAATTAATAAAACGTGGGGCGAGCTTCAAATGAACATTCTCCCCCTCCCCACTTCCCCTCAACGAGGGGAAGGACAGAGAAACAGGGGGAAAAATAATTACCATGACAGATGGTGTTTTTTAACCTTTCTTTTGCCCAATCTGGGAAAAAAAGGGCATTTTTCTCAGAATATTGCTGATTTTCCTGATGGGTTGCAGCACTTGGAGAGCTAATCCTGAGCTCAGCTGAGCTCAGCCTGAGATGTTTTGGGGTGTTGAGGGGGGGTGATGGCACAGGGACACTGCTGGAGCAGAGAATTGGATCCCCCCTCTCCTCCAGGCACTGGGATGAGCTGCAAAATCCACTCCTGCAAGGAAAAAATGTGGGGTTGGCATCCAAAGGCTTTAAAAAAACAAAAAAAGTGGTTTTGGGGTTTTTTTAAAGAGTTCCTGAAGGGAGAGACCTCCCTGCTGTGGTGCTTCCCATGGGGAACATCACCCCTGGTTTGGGGGATGAGCCCTGTCCTTCCCCACCTGGGCAGATCAGCTTTGCCCTGGTGTAATTCGGAATTTTGGGCTGCCCAGGGTGGCTGGTGGGGAGGAAAGGCAAACAGAGCCTTCCCTGCGGGTGCTGCAGGCTGGGACAGCGTGTACCCTGTGCAGCAGGGACAAACAAACCCATCCCACCCAGGGGTTTTTGGATAAACACGTCTCTGGGAAAGCCCTGCTGGGGGAGTTCCACCCTCCGGGATGTGCCCAGGCTTTGATTTCTGCGCCCAGGGCTGGATGTCTGCACGTGTTGACACTGGGGTTCAGCTCCGGGGGCAAGTTTAAACTGGGCTCATCGTGGCTCTGACACCTCCCAGGGGCTCCCCTGCCCCAAAGCACTCCAGGGAAAAAGCCAAACTCACCAGACAAACTCGTGGAGAAGCTCATTCAAGGCCTCTCCTAATTTTAAAACAACCCCCCTGCCCTCGAGTTTTGTGGCCAGCTCTCTCCTGGCTGGTGCTGGTGGAATATAAAAGTGGGAGGGGGGATTTGGGGTCAGGATTGGGGTCTGCCCTGCTCACATCGCTCTGCTGGGACTGGAACAGCTCTGGGAAACAAAAAAACTCATTTTTGGGTCTGGCACGCACTGAGACTCATCTGGAGGGCTCGGAATGGTCACTGGTGTCTTGTTTTGCTCACCCTTTTACTGATTTTAGTGGGAACTACCCCAGCTGACGCTGCCAGGGCTGTTCCCAGCTGGAAAAGGGGGAGGTTCCTGCTCTGGAAGAAGTTTTGGGGGCCAAGGGCTGCCCCCAGCTCTTCCTGCACCTTCCACGCAGGAAAAGGGGATGGGGGCGTTGGCATCCCACGCAGCCCTGCTGCCACGCCACTCCAGGCTCAGGGCCCACCAGGAAGGGGTTTAACCACACCAGGAGTGGGGCTTAACCACACCAAAAATGGGGTTTAACCACACCAAAAATGGGGTTTAACTCAGAACAGAAATGGGTCTTAACCACACCAAAAATGGGATTTAATCACACCAAAAATGGGGCTTAACCACACCAGGAATGGAGTTTAACCCACACCAAAAATAGGATTTAACCCACACCAGGAATGGGGTTTAACCACACCAAAAATGGAGTCTAACCCACACCTGGAGTGGGGTTTAATCATACCAAAAATGGGGCTTAACCACACCAGGAATGGAGTTTAACTCAGAACAGGAATGGGGTTTAACCACACCAGGAATGGGGTTTAACCCACACCAAAAATAGGATTTAACCCACACCAGGAATGGAGTTTAACCCACACCAAAAATGGGGTTGAACCACAACACAAATGGGATTTAACCCACACCAGAAATGAGGTTTAGCCACACCAAAAATAGGATTTAACCCACACCAAAAATGGGATTTAACCCACACCAAAAATAGGATTTAACCCACACCAGAAGTGGGGTTTAACCCACACCAAAAATGGGGTGTAACCCACACCAAAAATAGGATTTATCCCACACCAGGAGTGGGGTTTAACCCAGCCACCTCAGCCCTGCCTTTGAATAAAGCTCGTGCTAAATTGCACTGAACTAATTTAATTTTCTGCCTTGACTTTTATGAGCAACAATTAAGAAAAAAACCCACAAAACCAAAAAGAAAAAAACCATACAACCCCAAACAGAAGCTAATTACAACCCTTTGAAGGCCTGAGATGTGGGGCTGGGATGTGACAGATTTTATCTGATATTTATTGTATCAAAAGTTTGCCAAGAGAGGCTTCACTGAGAATGACCCTGTGATATCACAGGGAGCAATATCCTGCTTTTATCAGGGGAATAAATAAATAAAACCAGCTCCAGGCTGGGCTTTAACGAGGTGACACCGAGCAAACACCTGTGAGAAGGTGATTAAAGGTGGAGCTGGGACAGAAAGGGCTCCCGGATTTTTTGAATAATCAGAGTTGTGTTCTCGTTAATTGTCTCGTGTAACAGGGATGGGATGGAATTCGGCTCTTTCTGGGTTTGAAAGACTCGTTGAAAACATCTCAGGAAAATTCTGCTCGTGTGGTGCTGCTGGCACTGTTTGCTCACCTTGAGACTTGAGGCATCCTGCTAAAAAAAAACCCAAAAAACAAAAAATAAAACATAACAAAACAAAACAAAAAACCCCCAAAACCAAAAACAAAAACATAACAAAACAAAACAAAAAAACCCCCCAAAAACCAAAAAAACAAAAACATAACAAAACAAACAAAAAAAACAAACCCAAACCCCAAAAAACGAAACATAACAAAACAAAAGAAAACCCCCACAAAAAAAAACAAAAAACCAAAAACAAACACAAAAACCCCCAAACAAACAAAAATACAAAAAAAAACCAAAACCAAAACCAAAAACAAACCCCAACCCCCCCAAAAAACCAAAAACCCCCCCCCCAAAAGCCAAAAAACCCCAAAAACCAAAAACAAAAAACCCCAAAAACCCAAAAAACCCAAACTCCCCCCCCCAAAAAAACCCCCAAAAAACCCCCAGAAAAACCCCCTAAAACCCCCAAAAAACCAAAAGAAACCAAAAAATAAAAAACCCCAAAAAATCACTTTTGTGAGTCTTTTTCCATGGGATCTCCCTGGTGCTTTTTCCCACCTGGAGCCCCCCGGAAAATGCAGGTTTAAGGTGTGATGGTGGAGCAGGGAATCCCCAAAACGGGAATTGTGCGGCTCAGGGAGGGAAGGGTCAGCTCTGGGGGATGGCTGGAGATCCTCGTGGAAAATGGGAATATTGCTCACCTGGGAAACAGGAAATTGTCCTTCGACAGATATGGACAAAAGCACCGTTTTCTCACCTTGAGCCATCCTGCCAAAAAAAAACCCCAAAAAATAAAAAAATAAAACACAAAAAACCCACAAAAAAACCAAAACACAAAAAAACCCAAAAAAACCCAAACAAACAAAAATACAAAAAAAAAAAACCCCAAAACAACAAAAAACCAAACCAAAAACAAACCCCCCAAAACCCCCCCAAAAAAACCCAAAAACCCCCAAAAAAACCCAAAGGAACCAAAAAACAAAAAGCAAAAAAAAAAAAAAAAAGCCCCCAAAATAAAAATTCATTTTCTCAATGTATTTCCATGAAAGACACAAACTTTTTTCGGGGAAGTGAAACCAAAACCTCCAAATTTCTGCCTCAAACCATTCTGGAGCAGCCATCCCAACAATACAATCATCATTTTTTTTTAAATTAGTGATTTAAATTTCTTTTTTTTCCCCACTTTTTTTGCTTGCAGCAGGCCAAAAAAAAAAAAAGAAAAAAAGAAAAAAAAGCAAAAATCACCAATAAAAAATATTTTTTAAACAGGATTCTCCTCATTAGAGCTGCACCCCCTGCTCAGCCTTCTAAGGTTTCACGGGGGAAGTTGTCCTGCCCCATTTCCTGAGCTCTGTGTTCCAAGGGGAGGAAAGGACGAGTAATTTAATCATCTTTATTGCACTCTGGGCCAGGGAGGGGGCACAGCACCAGCAGCGCTGTCCTCTCCTCCTCTCCTCATTTTCTCTTCTCTTCCACAGGAGATTTCACAGCAAAAAAAAAAAAAGGTGATGGTCCTAAAAGATCAGAAAGTGATGGGATTTTTGTCCTGATTTATGGATTTTCTGGAGTAGCAGCTGTTGTTTCAGTCTCATGTCTGACTGACGTGTTAATGACTAATTTGTGATTAAAATTTGTGATTTTTAATGCATTGGGTTGCAGGAAAGGGAATCCCATCCTTCCAAAAAGTGTTAGAGTGGGGTGAGAGGCTGGAGCAAAGTGGGGAAGGAAAATGTGGAATTTTGCAGGGACAAAAAATCCCATTCTTTCCAAGAGTGTTGGAGTGGGGTGAGAGGTTGGAGCAGAGCAAGTGGGGAAGGAAAATGTGGAATTTTCCTTGGAAAAGGAATCCCATCCTTCCCAAGAATGTTGGGAATGGGGTGAGAGGCTGGAGCAAAGAGGGAAGAAAAATGTGGAATTTTCCTTGGAAAAGGAATCCCATCCTTTCCAAAGAGTGTTAGAGTGGGGTGAGGGGTTGGAGCTGAGTAAGTGGGGAAGGAAAATGTGGAATTTTGCAGGAAAAGGAATCCCATCCTTTCCAAATGTGTTGGCAGTGGGGAAAGAGGCTGGAGCAGGGTAAGTGGGGAAGGAAAATGTGGAATTTTCCTTGGAAAAGGAATCCCATCCTTTCCAAAGAGTGTTAGAATGGGGTGAGAGGCTGGAGCAGAGCAAGTGAGGAAGGAAAATGTCGAATTTTCCTTGGAAAAGGAATCCATCCTTCCAAAGAGTGTTGGGAATGGGGTGAGAGGCTGGAGTAAAATAAGTGGGGAAGGAAAATGTGAAATTTTGCAGGGAAAAGAATCCCATCCTTCCAAAGAGTGTTAGAGTGGGGTGAGAGGCTGGAGCAGAGCAAGTGGGGAAGGAAAATGTGAAATTTTGCAGGAAAAGGAATCCATTCTTCCCAAGAATGTTGGGAATGGGGTGAGAGGCTGGAGCAAAATAAGTGGGGAAGGAAAATGTGAAATTTTGCAGGGAAAAGGAATCCCATCCTTTCCAAGAATGTTGGGAATGGGGTGAGAGGTTGGAGCAGAGCAAGGGGGGAAGGAAAATGTGGAATTTTCCTTGGAAAAGGAATCTCATCCTTCCCAAATGTGTTAGAGTGGGGTGAGAGGCTGGTAGAGCTGGAGCAGAATAAGTGGGGAAGGAAAAAGTGAAATTTTGAATGGAAAAGGAATCCCATCCTTCTAAAGAGTGTTAGAGTGGGGTGAGAGGCTGGAGCAAAGAGGGAATTAAAATGTGGAATTTTGCAGGGAAAAGAATCCCATCCTTCCCAAAAGTGTTAGAGTGGGGTGAGAGGCTGGAGCAGGGTAAGTGGGGAAGGAAAATGTGGAATTTTAGCCCTTGTTGGTGTTTTTTGGGAACCCAAGGAGGGCAGGCAGCCTCCAGCAGGAGTCCTGGGCTCTGCTCTGCCCAGATCCCACTTCCAGCCCTTCTGGGGAAAAGCTAGAAGAGCCAAAATCGGGGAATTTTTAAAAATTAGTGATGATGAAGGGAAAAAAATATTAAAAAAAGCTTCATTCCATAGAGGTGGCTCAAAAGTTTGATTGTTTTCCCATCCCTGCTGATGTGAACACGCTGAAGGGCACCAGAACTTTCATTTTCTGCCCTGCCAGGACCTGCTCTCACACATCCCCAGTTTTATTTCATTGAAATCCCTGATGCCAACAAAGCCTGGCCTTTCCAGCCTGGCCTTTCTCATCCTGCAGCTTCAGAGATATTAAACCAGCCTCGGTGGGGAGCATCCCCCGTTAATTCAGATGAAATCAAACCCGGGATTTTTTTTAATAAATCCGTTTTATGGCTGGGACAACGGCGGGAGCAGCGAATATTTGGGACCTGGAGACCCCAGCTCTGCTCCCTCTCCCCGTGGGTTGCAGTTATTGTTTTCCTGGCTATGAAAAGCTCCTGTGGAGGGTGGGAGGGGTTTATAAAATCACTAAATGAGTTTTTTTTTTTACCACCTCCAAGTGGTTCCAGTTTTTCTCTCTCTCTGGGATGGTTTCCATGATGTTGTTGATGTGGGGACAATTCGGGGGACACTGCCCCAGCCCTGGTGGAGTTGGGGTGCAAAACATCTCCAGAGTGTGGAAATAACTTCCTAAAACTTCTCGCTTTTTGTTCCCCGAGGGAATTCTGCACTCTGTGCCTGCAGCTGGAGGGGGTCGGGGGTGATGGGGGGGATTTTGGGGCTGCACACCCCAGCCAGGGGTTTAACAGCTGGTTTTGGGGGGCAGCAGCTGTTTTTGGGGGTGTAGAAGCTGTTTTTCAGGGGTTTAGCAGCTGCTTTGGGGGGTTTAGCAGCTGGTTTGGGAGGTTTAACAGCTGGTTTTGGGGGTTTAACAGCTGTTTTTTGGGGTTTAACAGCTGTTTTTGGCGGTTAGCAGCTGTTTTGGGGGGTTAACGGCTGTTTTTGGAGGGTTTAGCAGCTGTTTTTGGGGGGTTAGCAGCTGTTTTTGGGGGTTTAGCAGCTGTTTTTGGGGGTTAGCAGCTGTTTTTTGGGGGCTAGCAGCTGTTTTGGGGGTTAACGGCTGTTTTTGGAGGGTTTAGCAGCTGTTTTGGGGGGTTAGCAGCTGTTTTGGGGGGTTAGCAGCTGTTTTTAGGGGTGGGTTAGCAGTTTTTTGGGGTGGGTTAGCAGCTGGTTTTTGGGGGGTTTAACAGCTGTTTTTTGGGGGGTTAGCAGCTTTTTTGGGGGTTTTGAAGCTGTTTTTGGGGGGTTTAACAGCTGGTTTGGGGGGTTTGTCAGCTGTTTTTGGGGTTTAGCAGCTGTTTTTGGAGGGTTTAGCAGCTATTTTGGGGGGTTAGCAGCTGTTTTTGGGGGTTTAGCAGCTGTTTTTGGGGGGTTTAGAAGCTGTTTTTGGGGGGTTTAGAAGCTGTTTTTGGGGGTTTAGCAGCTGTTTTTGGGGGGTTAGCAGCTGTTTTTGGGGGCTAGCAGCTGTTTTTGGGGGGTTAGCAGCTGTTTTTGGGGGGTTAGCAGCTGTTTTTGGGGGTTAGCAGCTGTTTTTGGGGGTTAGCAGCTGTTTTTAGGGGTTTAGCAGCTGGTTTTGGGGTTAGCAGCTGGTTTTGGGGGTTAGCAGCTGTTTTTGGGGGTTAGCAGCTGTTTTGGGGCTTTGCTGCATCTCCCCACGTGCAGGTGCAGAATCACCCTCCCTCATCCGCCCTGCTGCTGGAAAGGAGCGACAATGGGGCTGGAAAAGTCGATTTTTGGGGTCGGGGATGAGGGGCAGCGCATCCCTGCGGGGTCAGCTCTGGAGGGGCGCCCTGGGGAGGCCCTGGCAGGTCTGGGGGGCTCTGGGGGGCTCTGTGGGAGTGCTGAGGGGGGTGGGCTGATCCCAGGGCATGCCCAGGGTCATTCCCATCCTCTCCCAGTGCCACGGGAGCAGGGATGCTTCTGAGCGAGCCTGGAAACCTCCCAAAGCTTGGAAACCCCACAATGATAGAAACCCCTCAATGAGAGAAAACCAATATTAGAAAACCCCACAGTGTTTGAAAACCCCACAATGTCAGAAAACCCCACAAAGCTTGGAAACCCCATAATGATAGAAACCCCTCAATGAGAGAAAACCAATATTAGAAAACCCCACAGTGTCAGAAAACCCCACAAAGCTTGGAAACCCCATAATGTCAGAAAACCCCATAATCATAGAAAACCCCACAACGTTTGAAAATCAATATTAGAAAACCCCACAGTGTTTGAAAACCCCACATTGCCTGAAAACCCCACAAAGCTTGAAAACCCCACTATGCTTAAAAATCCCACAATGTCAGAAAACACCACAATGTCAGAAAACCCCACAATCATAGAAAACCAATACTAGAAAACCCCACAAAGTTAGAAAACCCCACAATGCTTGAAAAGGATGTTAGAAAACCTCATAATGTTAGAAAACTCCAGAATTTTAGAAAACCCCACAGTGTCAGAAAATCTCACAATGCTTGAAAACTCCCACGATGTTAGAAAACCCCATAATGATAGAAAACTGCACAATGATGGATAAACCCCCTAATGTCAGCAAACCCCACAAAGGTTGAAAACCTCACGATAGAAAACCCCACAATGATAGAAAACCAATATTAGAAAACCCCACAATGTTAGAAAACCCCACAAAGGCTGAAAACCCCACAAAGGTTGAAAAGGATGTTAGAAAACCTCATAATGTTAGAATACTCCATAATTTTAGAAAACCTCACAATGCTTAAAAACCTCACAATGCATAAAAACCCCACAATGATAGAAAACCAATATTAGAAAACCCCATAGTGTTAGAAAACCCCACAAAGGTTGAAAATCTCATAATCCTTAAAAACCCTACAAAGCTTGAATACCCCACAGTGTCAGAAAACCCCACAAAGCTTGAAAACCCCACAAAGTTAAAAAACCTCATAATGCTTGAAAAGGATGTTAGAAAACCTCATAATAGAAAACTCCAGAATTTCAGAAAACCCCACAATGTCTAAAAACCCCAAAATGTTAGAAAACCCCATAATGTTAGAAAAGTGTACAAAGCTTGAAATCCCTACAATGTCAGAAAACCCCACAAAGGTTGAAAATCTCACAAAGCTTGAAAACCCCACAATGCTTGAAAATCCACATTGCTTAAAAACCCCACAGTGCTTGAAAACCCCACAGTGCTTGAAAACCCCACAGTGTCAGAAAACCAATATTAGAAAACCCCACAATGTTAGAAAACCCCACAAAGCTTGAAAACCCCACAGTGCTTGAAAAGCCCCCAATGTTTGAAAACCCCACAGTGTCAGAAAACCCCACAATGTCAGAAAACCCCACAATTCTCCTTCAGGCTGTGGCAGCAGCTGCAGGTGCCAGGGAAAACCTCTCGAAGGGCCCAACCCCCGCAGCTGGGGCACAACAATCTGTAAATTGTGTTTTTGGGGTGAGGCTGCAGCAGCCTGGGCTTTGGTTGGTGAGAGAGGGCGAATTAAATTAAATTAAATTAAATTAATTAAATCCAGAGAGCCTTTCTCCTCCTTCATCTGTGCATTGAAGCGCTGCAGAACTCAAATCTTTATTTTCCAGCCCTCTCCACACCTCGCGCTGTTATCCAGAAGCATCCCCTAATTTTTTTTTTTTTTGGTGATTTCGTGATTACAAAAAACGACTTTGCAGAGGAACTCTGCCAGCCCGAGCCCTCCCGCTCCTGCCGGGGGATGAAGGTCACCATCCTCACCTCCCGGCTCCAAAAATCGGAGCCATTATCGCACCAGGCTGCCAGAGGTGGGGAGGAAGGAGATTTTTCGGAAGTCTCTGCCCGCTGATTGATGGTGAGGAGCGGAAGGAAGGATGGAGGAAGAAAAAAGAAATTAAAAAATAAATAAAAATTAAAAACCCCCCGCGCTGTTTGCTGCAGGTTGGGGCTGGAGCGGAGCAGGAGGGAAATCAGATCCAGCAGGAGCAGCGGCTCCTTCCCGCCTGCAGAAAGGTTTTCCGGCATCGCTGGGAGGGTGAAAAGCCCCGAGGCTGGGAGGGAGGGAGGGAGGGAGGGATGTGCAGCTCATGGGATGCTCCAAATGCTCCGAGCCGCTCCAGGGGATCCAGGCGGGTCAGAATTGTCCCTCAGGGGAAAAATGCTGCTTCCAGCTCCTCCAAAACACTCCAGGGGATCCAGGCGGGTGAGAATTGTCCCTCAGGGGAAAAATGCTGCTTCCAGCTCCTCCAAACCACTCCAGGGGATCCAGGCGGGTCAGAATTGTCCCTCAGGGCACAAGTGCAGCTTCCAGCTCCTCTGAGCTACATCAGGAGATCCAGAAGGGTCAAAATTGTCCCCTAGAGGACAATTGCTGCTTTCAGCTCCTTTGAGCGACATCAGGAGATCCAAGAGGGTCAAAATTGTCCCTCAGGGCACAACTGCAGCTTGCAGCTCCTCTGAGCTACATCAGGAGATCCAGAAAGGTCACAATTGTCCCCAGAGGACAGTTGCTGCTTTCAGCTCCTTTGAGCGACATCAGGAGATCCAGGCGGGTCACAATTGTCCCCTAGAAGACAACTGCTGCTTTCAGCTTCTCCAAACCACACCAGGAGATCCAGGAGGGTCAAAATGGTCCCTCAGGGGAAAAATGCTGCTTTCAGCTCCTCCAAACCACTCCAGGGGATCCAGGAGGGTCAGAATTGTCCCTCAGGGCACAACTGCTGCTTTCAGCTCCTCTGAGCTACATCAGGAGATCCAGAAGGGTCACAATTGTCCCTCAGGGCAAAAATGCTGCTTCCAGCTCCTCCAAAACACTCCAGGAGATCCAGAAGGGTCAAAATTGTCCCTCAGGACAACTGCAGCTTTCAGCCCCTCCAAGCCACACCAGCAGGTCTATGGGGTGTCAAAACTGTCCCCTAGAGGACAATTGCTTCTTCCAGCTCCTCCAAACCACACCAGGAAATCCAGGAAGGTCAAAATTGTCCCTCAGGGCACAACTGCTGCTATCAGCTCCTTTGAGACACTCCAGGAGATCCCTGGGGGTCAAAATTGTCCCTCAGGGGACAACTGCTGCTTCCAGCTCCTCCAAAACATCCAGGAGATCCATGGGGGTCAAAATTGTCCCTCAGGGCAAAAAATGCTGCTTTCAGCTCCTCCAAAACACTCCAGGAGATCCAGGAGGGTCAAAATTGTCCCTCAGGGCAAAAATGCTGCTTCCAGCTCCTCTGAGCTACACCAGCTACAGCAGGAGATCCAGGAAGGTCAAAATTGTCCCCAAGGAGCAGATGCTGCTTTCAGCCCCTCTGAGCCACTCCAGGAGATCCAGGAAGGTCAAAATTGTCCCTCAGGGCACAACTGCTGCTTTCAGCTCCTTTGAGACACTCCAGAGATCCCTGGGGGTCAGAATTGTCCCTCAGGGGACAACTGCTCCTTCCAGCTCCTCCAAAACACTCCAGGAGATCCAGAACAGACCCCAGGAGGGTCAAAATTGTCCCCAAGGAGCAGATGCTGCTTTCAGCCCCTCTGAGCCACACCAGGAGGTCCAGAAGGGTCAAAATTGTCCCCTAGAGGACAACTGCTGCTTTCAGCTCGTCCAAAACACTCCAAGGGATCCAAGAGGGTCAAAATTGTCCCCCAAGGAGCAGATGCAGCTTCCAGCTCCTCTGAGCCACACCAGGAGGTCCAGAAGAGTCAAAATTGTACCCTAGGGGATGACTGTAGCTTCCAGCCCCTCCAAAACACTCCACGAAATCCAGGAGGGTTGAAATTGTCCCCCAGGGCACGAGTGCTGCTTCCAGCCCCTCCCAGCCACACCAGCAGGTCCAGGAAGGTCAAAGCTGTCCCCCAGGATGAGATGCTCACCCCTTGTCATGCCTGGGCTGGGGAAGGGGAGTTCAAAGCAGGAGCAGGTGGGAATTGTGTCTGCAGGATTTGGGATTTTGGGAATCCCAGATGGCCTCAGGCACAGGCAGGATTCACTGCAGGCTCAGCCCAGCCCAGCCCCAGCCTGTCATGACCCTCACTGGAGCAGGAGCAGCTTGGCACAGAGATTTTCTCCTTCCCTTCAGCCCCTCTGGATTTTCTGTATCCTGTTGTGGGGTTTGGGTTGTTGGACAGTCACAGGACAGACTCAGGAGCTCAAATATGTTCTGTTCTTCAGGTTAGTGTTTTATTATAGGGCGTGGGTGCAAGAGAGCTCAGAGAGGTTAGAGCAAGAGAGCAGAGAGAGCAGAGACAGGAAGCAAGAGAGCAATTTTCCATTTACAACACAATAAGTATTTTTCGCTGATGAATATTCCAATTTCCAGTAACCAATCTAGTACAATATACTAATTTCCTAATATTTGCATGCAGCCTATAGGAATCCCTAAATTCCCATGTTTTATGGCTTCTTATGTGTAACCCTTATTTTCAGACCTTTCCTGGCAGGCTTGGGGCAGGATGTCTGTTGGTTCTTTGGTATTTGTGACATTGGGTATCATCTAAACAAAGGAAGAGGCCTCAAACCTTCACAAAACTATTTTCAGTGTCTGTGTCAAACACTGCCAACATCTCTATTTCATCTCTTGTTCCAGAACTACTTGCTGGGCACTCCTAAGATTTTGCTATTCCCTCCCCAACATCCTGTGATTCCCAGGAAAAGATGCTCCAGAGGGGCTGGAAAGGAGATTTTTCCCGATGGAGAAGCTGCTCAGAGGGGAAGGAATCTCCTGCTGTGGCCGTGACCTCCTGGCCCAGGCCAGGGGTGCCCAGAAACGAGAGGCAGCTGCAGAATTCGCCCCTCCCAGGACTGGCTGAGGCCAGAGTGTCCCGGCCCGAGGTGTCTCCTCAGCCCTGAGCTCACTCTGCAGCACATGCAGGTGTTTGAGCCCAGCTCTGCCCATGAGAGGCTGCAGGAGCTGTGCTGAGAGTTTCCATGGCTGTTTGTTCTCCCTCATCTCAGGATTGCTCTGCCCAGCTCACAGCTCTGCTGCTAGCCAGACGTCCAGGGCAGGATCTGCCTGGAGAGGCAGCACTGATCTTTTATACTCCTAAATTACCTACCGGGGATTTACAATTATTTTCCAATACAACACAACTTTGTTAAACAGCCCAGCTCTGACCCCCATCCCATCTGGCAGTGCCAGCATGTCACCCAGCACGGATGTACGGAGCAGAAGGAGGAAGAGGTATCCACACCCCCAAATTCTCCATCTTGGCCACGTGTCCTTATCACAAACATCCCCAAAAGTCTATTTATCTACGTTCTAACAACCTAATTTACACTTTGCTAATTTTGTTGGCTTGTTTCCATTCCCTCTGTGCTGGTAATTTCCCCCAGGGGTTGGAATCCAGCCCCTGAGACACCAGGGTCTCACTCAGGGGGCTTTGGGGACCCCACCACGGGTCTTAAACCTCCCAGGGGAGCCAGAGGAGCACTCTGGGCTCCCACACCAGAGCAGCTCGAGGTGACCCAGAGCAGGGATGAGGCCACCCAGGTGTCACTGCTGAGCGTGTCCTGCCAGCCCCGTGTCAGGATTTACAGCCGACAGGGGAATTTCGGGTTTCCCAATCACGGCTCTGCAGAGCAAACAGACAATTCCTGCCATTCTCTAACCTCTCCCTAACCTCTCTCTCTTCTCTGGCTTCCAGATCGAGCAGGAAACACAGTTGAGAGCTGAGTGACTCCTTCTTCAGCTTTGATGAGCGGTGCAACGCCCATCCTGGAATTATCATCCCTTTGCATTGGTAAGAAAAGGAAATAAAAGCCCCAAAATGATGTTTGGGGCTGGCAGGATGTGCCCAAATCACCTGGCCAAAATCAGGAACACTCCCTGAGACTGGAGCCCAGTTGCCTCCATGCCTGACTCTAACCACCAGACGACCCACCCTGCGTGAGCAAACGGAATAAAATCTGAAAGAAAACAAAAATCTGGACTTGAAAAATGTGCTCTGCGCAGAACCAGAGCGTTCAGCGCCGAGAAAAAGGATGCAGTCCAACCTTTTACTTCCAGGCAAACATTTCAGAATGGACTTATAATGTAGCCTTTCATTTGGGTTTTATATGAAGCTTTTACTTGAACTTGTAATGAAGATGGAAAAATCCGAGGTTGCCGTGGCTCCTGGCACTCTGCCTAATGCACTCCAATCTTTTTCCCCTAATAAAGGAGATTTCTGAAACCCCCCTTAGAAAAAGGGAAGAATTAAAGACCCCACAAACCACTGTAGGACCAGGAATATGATTTCATGCAAAGCAAGTGGACCATCAGGTAATTATGTTCATTTTTTTCTCCTCACCCATGAGGCCCAGAGCTCTGGGTGGTTCTGGTGCTAAGCAGGAAAATTCCCAGGATAAGAAAATCAAGTGGTGGGGAGAAAATTCCCTCTTTTTGGGATGTTCTCCTGCTGTTTGGAAATGCATCTCCCTTGCCATGGAGGAGGAAATTTGGGATGTTCCTGAGCCTTCAGCTCCATCCCAGCTGGGATTGCTCCTCCTGGGTGGGATTCCAGCTCACTCCAGCAGAACTGGGGATGGCTCAGGGGGGCTGGTGCTGGGCAGGGGCGGTGCCTGCGAGGGGAGGAAGGTTTGGTGCAATCCTGGGCTGGAGAGGGGTTTGGGAGGTGAATTGTGGGCTGGCGTGGGAGGTGGCTCTGAGCCCCAAGGGACACCTGGGATCGAGGGGATTCGGGGTCTCTTCCACCCAAGCCAAGCCATGAGGAACTGATGGTGGAGATTTAATGATGGTGGTTTGATAATGGTGATTTGATAACGATGATTTAATGATGGTGGTTTGATGATGATGATGGTGATTTGATGATGATGATGGTGATTTGATGATGATTTGATGATAATGATGATTTGATGACAATGATGATTTGATGATGATTTGATGATGATGATGATGATTTGACGATTTGATGATGGTGACAATGATGTTTTGATGATGATGATTTGATGATGACTTGATAATGATGATGGTGATTTGATGATGATTTGATGATGATGATGATGATGGTGATTTGATGATGATGATGGTGATTTGATGATTTGATGATGATGATGGTGATTTGGTGATGACGGTGATTTGATGACAATGATGATTTGATAATGATTTGATGATGATGACAATGATGATTTGATGATGATGATTTGATGATGATGATGGTGATTTGATAACAATGATGATGACAATGATGGTTTGATGGTGATGATGATTTGATGATGATGATGATTTGATGATGATTTAATGATGATGATGATTTGATAATGGTGATGGTCATTTGATGATGATGATTTGATGATGATGACAATGATGATTTGATGATGATGGTGATTTGATAATGATGATGATTTGATGATAATGATGATGATTTGATGATGATGATTTGATGATGATTTAATGATGATGATGATTTGATAATGATGATGGTGATTTGATGATGATGATTTGATGATGATGGCAATGATGATTTGATGATGATGGTGATTTGATGATGATGGTGATTTGATGTTGATGATGATTTGATGATGATGATGATGATGATGATTTAACAATGATGATTTGATGATGATTTGATGATGATGATTTGATGATGATTTGATGATGATTTGACGATGATGATGATGATTTGATGATGATTTAATGATGATGATGATTTGATGGTGATGATGGCAATGATGATTTGATGATGACGGTGATTTGATGATGACGGTGGTTTGATGACGATGATGACGGTGATTTGATGATGACGGTGATTTGATGACGATGATGATGATTTGATGATGATTTGATGATGATGACGATGATTTGATGATGATTTAATGATGATATCACAGGCAGAAAGCAGCTGGGAGGGGGAGAAGGGGCACTCGGAGCCATCTCCTGACCCTTCGCAGCTCCCTGGCCAAGCCAGGATCCAGCAATTCGTTCTTCAGCTCCCTTCTCCTGCCATCCTCACTCTTCACCCCAGCAGGAGAAGCCCTGGCTGTTCCATTGTCCTTTCCTGCACGGATTTGCTTCCTGGATTCAGGAGCTTTTGTAGCTTTTCCCCTTACAATTTCCCTGGAGATCGTGGTGGGACATGATTTGACCAGGCAGAACTGGGCTTTCTCAGAGGAGCCTGCTGGAATTTTGGGGATGGATTCAGTGGGAACGCTCAGAAATCACCAGGGATGGTTCAAAAATGGTTGTGTAGGTGGGAAATAAATAAATCCCTGGAGTTCTCCTGGGCCTGAGGACAGCAGGGAAGGGCTGATGCTCTTGTTCTCCCCAGGTTTTTGGAGGATCCTTTCAAAGCCAGAGCTCCTTGGCTTTTCCAAGTGGTGGCTGCCTGCCAGCCCCTTCTATTCCCAACATGTGGTTCTGATTTGAAAATGTCCAGATCTCAAAATCTTTAATCTTCTCACACCTCAGGATTTTTTGTTTTGGTTTGGTTTTGGGGAAGGCTGAACCATGTGCTGGGGATAATGGTTAAAAAGCAACACAGACAGTTTAACAAGAAAAAAAAAAAAAAAAGAAAAGAAGAAAGAGAAACTAAAATTATTTATATATACATAAAAATTCCAGCTGGCTCTTTTCTGCTCTCAAAGGTGCAGCGTGGAAATTCGGGGATGCTTTTGTTTGTCTCAGCTCTGTAATCCCTGATGAAACGCTGGGAATTTAGTGATGAAAGAGATCCTGACAGATCCCTCCAGATGACAATAAAAATGAAACATTTTTAAGGCTGAAGAAAGTTGTCATCCCAGAGGTTCAAATCCAATCCAGTTCTGGTGTAAACTGGGAGGACTGGGTGCCCTCCCTGGGCTGGATCAGCAGGACAGGAAAGTTTTCCTGGTATTTGGGAGGGTCCCTGGATCTCACCAGGATTTGGGAAGGTCCCTGGATCTCTCCTGGGGTTGGAAAGATTCCTGATCTCCTTTGGGGTTTGGGAAGGTCCCTGGATCTCTCCTGGGATTTGGGAAGGTCCCTGGATCTCTCCTGGGGTTGGAAAGATTCCTGATCTCCTTTGGGGTTTGGGAAGGTCCCTGGATCTCTCCTGGGATTTGGGAAGGACCCTGGATCTCTCCTGGGATTTGGGAAGGACCCTGGATCCCCCCAGGATTTGGGAAGGTCCCTGGATCTCTCCTGGGGTTGGAAAGATTTCTGATCTCCTTTGGGGTTTGGGAAGGTCACTGAATCTCTCCTGGAATTTGGGAAGGTCCTTGGATCTCACCAGGATTTGGGAGGGTCCCTGGATTTCTCCAGAGGTTTGGAAGGTCCCTGGATCTCTCCTAGAATTTGGGAAGGTCCCTGGATCTCACCAGGATTTGGGAAGGACCCTGGATCTCTCCTGGTGTTTGGGAAGGTCCTTGAGCTGCTTTGGGGTTTGGGAAGGACCCTGGATCTCTCCTGGGGTTGGAAAGATTTCTGATCTTCTTTGGGGTTTGGGAAGGTCACTGAATCTCTCCTGGGATTTGGGAAGGTCCCTGGATCTCACCAGGATTTGGGAGGGTCCCTGGATTTCTCCAGAGGTTTGGAAGAACCCTGGATCTCTCCTGGTGTTTGGGAAGGTCTCTGAGCTCCTTTGGGGTTTGGGAAGGTCCCTGGATCTCTCCTGGTGTTTGGGAAGGTCTCTGAGCTCCTTTGGGGTTTGGAAGGATGCCTGATCCCTGTCCTGCTGCTGCCTGGCCGCTTTGGAGATGCTGAGAGGGGATAAATCACGGGATCAGGGGATGGTTGGGTTGGAAGGGACCCTGCAGCTCATCCCAATCCACAGGGACACCTTCAGCTGGCCTTGGACACTCCAGGGCAGCCAGAGCCTCTCTGGAAATCTGTGCCAGCACCTCCCCACCCTTTAGAATTAGAATTTCCTGCTAATTACTGACCGTGGTTAATTCACAGCTCAGGGCTGTTGTAGCTGTGGTGGTGCAGCCATGGGCACAGGGTGGAATCCCAGAATCACGGGGCAGTTTGGGTTGGAAAAAACCCTTCAAATTCCTAAATTCCAACCCTCCTGCAACGAGCAGGGACATCTTCACCTCAGGCAGGTCACAGAGCCCCGTGCAGCAGCTCCCAGCTGGGATGGAAGGGATGGCTGGGAGGGAAGAGCTCGACCCCTGTTCCCCTTCTGGGGCTGGGGCTGCTCCTCCTTCCCACCCTGGGCTCTCCTGGGAGCTCAAACCTTTTCCAGGGCATGGAGCAGCTGGGAAGGTAAGAGTGATAAAAGTTGAGGGGAATCACATTCCCATTGCAGACTCAGAATGCAGCCTCCAGCCCCAGAACACAGAAAAAAAGGAAAAAACAGAAAAATCTCACTTTTTCCCTCCCAGGGAAGAAGCTGAGTGAGCACCAAACCCACGGGAAGGTGGAATCACTCAGCTCTGCTGCACAGCGAGCCAAGGTGTGCAGGGCTGCCCCGGGGCTGCACTGGGAGCACTGGGAGCACTGGGAGGCACTTTGGGACTCCCCCTGCTCCTCGTGGAGCCCCCTGCTGCTCCTGGCTGGGTTTCTGCTCTGGTTCAGGGGCACAGGACTCGCAGCAAACCCGGCAGGAGATGTGGGGCAGGGATGTGGCACAGCTCACCGGGGGGCACTGGGAATTCCCAACAAAGCTGAGGAGCCTTTGTGGCTCCCTCTCCCAGCCCAGGATACTCCCACAATTCCATGAGTTTATTGCTGTTTTCCATCAGAGACCTGCTGGGCTCTCATCTCCCGAGGCAGAGGTGACCACGCCCATAAATTTGTGCTGACCTGGTACCTGAGGATTTTTTTTTTTTTTTTTTTTTTGCCAAAATGCTCAGAATGCTGCTGTTCCCAAGCCTTTAACACCACCTACCCCTGAGCATTCCCAGGGAAGGAGATCTCTCCTTATCTGGTGACTCAGAAACCTCGAGTTTCACTTCGATTCGTTTGTTTTCCTTTTCTTTTCAACTTTATTTTTCTCTCCTCTGCAGTTCATTAGCATCTTCCCTTTCCTTGCTTGCTTTTGCTTTTTGCCCCCTGGCTTTCTCCTGAACCCAGAAGTATTTCACTGTGGGCTGCCAAATGATTTCTATCTCAGTGAAAAAAGAACTTGCTATTTCCTGAAAACCTACCACTGTTTTTCTCTCTCTCTCTGCCCCCCTCAAGTCCTCTCTGAGTATGGACACAAATCCAGGTAACTTGATAAGAGAGAATGGAAACAAATGGATTCTGCTTGAAAAGGTGCATCAAGAAGGGCAGCACACGGTTTGGGAGCTTGGGGATTGTCTCTGCCCAGATCTTGCTTTGAAATTTCCCCAGTGGCAAATTTTGCAGGGGGAGCAAACGACAAATGAAGAGGCTCTGTGGGTTTTTGTTTATTTTTTGGGTTTTTTGGTTTTTTTTTCTTGTTTGTTTCTGGTTTGTTTTTTTTTTTTTGTTTTTTTGGTTTTTTTTTTTTTTTGTATTTTAGACATTGTTTGGGAGAGAAAACTCTGGGGTGCCAGCGTTGGGTCAGCACAGTTTGATGTGGTTTCCTGCCAGCTGGCTTTAACCCAACCTCCTGCTCCCTCCACCTACCTTTCCCACCCTTCACCCCATAATATCCCAAAAACCCCACAGCCATGGCTGTTAATCCCAGTAAAACCCCCATTGCTGAGCTGGGATGGGCACCAACCTCCCTGGTTGCCTCCAGTGCCCCCGGCCTGTCACTCATCCCAGGACAAAATCCATATTTTATTTTGGGCTTATTTGAACGAACTGGAGCAAAAATGAGAATTGAAATATTCACTTAACGAGTGCAATTCTTCTATTGGGCTGATTTTTCAAGTGCATTTTACCTTTCAGCACAGGGGAAGTCGGGATTTTAAGGAGTTTATTTCTTTATGGTGCCTCCATTTCGCATACCTCGCTAAGCCCGGGCCTCGATTTCTGTTTGGTTTGGGACTTGGAGATCCAAGGCTTTGAACAGAGCACTTGTGGGATCAGGAACTCTGTTTGTCAGCTGGCTTTTGGTGTTGCATAACTCACAAATATCCTCCAAGAAAATGGATGAGCTCGGGTTTTTTCTTCACCCCTTCCCCCCTCTCCCTCGCTGGGATTTTTTTATGGTCCGTGATTGGAAGCAAAAGGTCTAAAAGAGAGAGAGGAAATCAAGCCCGGCCAATAAATGCTAAAAAATATTTAGTGTGGCAGCCTCTGTATTTTCTTTTTTGTGAAACACTGATTAATATTCAGTGGTTGAAGGTTAATACCCCATTCATTTTATTCCCTTTACATCCTCTGCACAGCAGTCGCTGCTCCAATTTCGACTCCTAATTCATGCAAATCTGGTTCCAATCAGGATATTAGGAACTCACTGCATAAGCAGGGGGGGAGTTGAAGAAAAAGAAAAAGAAAAATGGAGAAATCACCCAATTGTTAAGCTTATCTTTGGGGACAAGTCCAAGACACAAACACAGACGCCCCAAATCCACAGCCCTGTTAGTGCAGGGTGTTTATTGGGCATTTCTCTCCTTCCAAACACAGAGAAAAACATCCATGGAGGAGTTTTGGCAGGCCCAGCCACAAGTTTTTTGTTTGGATGTCGGCAGCAGAAGTCTCTGGCCTGGCTTACAAAGGAGCTGGATGATAATAAAACCTCATGCTGAGCTTAAAACCCGAGGCTCAGTGCAGGGACTGGGTGATCCCAGCTCAGGTGAGGCTCTCCAGCCCAGCTTGGTGCATCCAGCATAAGGTGCAAGAACAATGCAGGGAAAATGAGATTTGTTTCCTTTTTCTCTATTTTTTTTCCCTTTTGTTTTAGGTGTGAGTGGAAAGCACTTTTATCTGCGGCTCCTGGGTTTTCCACCCTCTTTGGAGGTTCTGTGTGGTCCTGGCAGGGCTGATCTCAGGTCCTGCAGGGAGGATCCCAGTGATCCCAGCTCCAGGATGCTCCTGCCCTTCACCTCCCCTGGGAATGTTCTGTGTGGATCTGGGTCCTGGGCAGAGCAGCGTGGCTGGGGCTGTGTCTGGGCCTGCTGGGCCTCCATCCCAGGGGATTTACCATCCCTGCCCTCAATCCCAGGGGATTTTCCTTGGAAAAGGTGCAGGAATCCCAGGTGGGAATGCCAAACCCTGCTGCCTGGGCACAGCTTGTGTGATTTTTCCCCAAAACTGGGGGGCTGTGAGAGCCACAGTGGGGGTCACCCATCCCCTTTGATGTGCTGGGGTGGGAATTCCCTGCCTGTGCTCTTCCTGGTGTCCCTGAGCACCTCTCCAAACTGGGGATGTGGGAGGGAGGCCTGTGCTTGGATTTGGACCGGGATTTAAGGATAAATGTTTTATGAGGAGGGTGGGCAGGCCCTGGCACAGAATTCCCAGAGGAGCTGTGGCTGCTCCTGGATCCCTGGACGTGCCCAAGGCCAGGCTGGAGGTGCCCCTGTGGCAGGATGGGCTGGATGGATTTTTGGGGATTCCTTCCCCCCAGCACGCCCAGGGGGTGTGAGCTGCCCTGCAGGGTGACCCAGCTGTGCTCTCTTCCCCAGCAGCTGCTGCTCCTCATCCTCTCAGGCCTGGAGCCTTCCCCTGGTAGACTCCAGCTCTGCAAAACAAGCCCTGTCTGGCCAAAAGATGCAAAACTTCACAGGGCACAAGTGGGCTGTGCTTTTTTCCGGACCAGGGAACAGCCTTGGGCCCCTTTCATCACCTTTCTTTTTGCACTTCTT